>VSMD01105126.1:0-12370 GCA_008750895.1 Mirza zaza
CACTCTCTGATTGCCCTGGAAGTCAGCAAGCCTCCAAGCATCTCTTGCAGCTTTCAGGCCATTGACAGCGCTGCATGAGGTGCCTTTGTGGAAAGGCTTGAGTCAGCGCCATAGTGCTCTGTGTGCCCTGGAGGCGCTCAGAGGGCCACCGGAGGTTTTTCTGCAGTGGTTGAGAAAGTTATTCACTGGAACCTTACAGAGAAAGAGATGGGCACATAGAGATGTGCTACCAGCATGGAAATCATGATCAGGACCTGGAGGGGCCCCTCATGTCAACACTGTAGGCTAGGACTTAGGACACCTGATAAAAGACCCTCACTGCAAAATGGATATATGTTGTAGGGCTGCACCTCACAACTCAAAAAAAGTGGACTTGGGTCATGATTTGGCAGTGGTCGTTTACTATCGATACATTTTTCTCAGGTCCAATGTCAGAACTCTTTGGATCTCGGCTTACCTGGTTGTCCTGGGCGATGCTGACCTTGCCTTTTGTGGGTCTGATGAAATTGTAAACAAAGATCAGCAATAATGCCAAGGGGATCATGTATAGTTCAAAATTCCAGACGGTGACCAAAAATACCTGATTTGAAGACAAATAAGGACCGTATGACTACTTGATAAAACAACAGGGGGACAATCTTAAATTCTTACTCATTAACTTAAAGAGGTTAAATCTGGGACTCTCTAGTATCTCTTAGAAACAGTTTTAAAGAGGTACATACATACATACATACGCATATACATACACACACACACACACACACACAATGATCAACTGTATTTTAGAATTGGTAGCAGAATGAGGAAGAGTATAGAATGAGTTGGATGGTAGCAATCTGGAACAGACAGATATAGTAGCCTCCTATCTTAAAACCCCATTACCCCCATTGACCCTATTACATTTTTTGGTTTTTTTGCTCCTGGATTTGAACATATTAGAATTTAGGGAAAGCAGTATGAAAAAATACAAGGTCATGAAGAGGCAGGCCACAGGCCAAACTGTGCCAATAGTGATGTTTCTTTAAAGTGGAGAGTGATTACTTTTTAAGTTGGCTGTCAATGTTGAAAAATCCAAATATTTCAGATAAAAATTTCAGATTTCCAAACTCTCTTTAAGAATCTTAAAAATATACTAATTTTGAGGCTGTATAGCCACAAGAAAATGATCAGCTAACAGTGTCTACATCAGAAAAGTTATGCATTTACCTGCCTAATTTCTACCAACCTCTGAAATTTGTGACTCCTCACATAGATGCCGGCAAGTGAGTTTGAGGTTTGAATCAAGTGCCTATGCCACAATGGTTGTTAGAGACATGAATGCAGACAAGACATGGCTCTACCTCCAAGTAACACTAATTAGGATGAATAGGATAAGAACACCTGATAATTATAACATGAGGAAGGAGTGAAATCTTGAGCAAATTACTTCAAAACTTGAGCCTTTCTTTTAAAACTCACCAGTAATATATGGAAGATGAAATAAGATAATTTGTCAGCTTGTGTTTGAAAAAGTCACTGGTGTAACATATCAACTCCAAAGAAGCAAATTATTGAATCTTAAATATTAAAACTTCCTTTCCAAAAGCCATATTGTTTTATTATTAAAAACTTTTTCTAACACTAAAAAAATGGTAGCTACTATGTTTCTTGTTTATCTTTTTTGTTGTTTCCTATTGTAAATGAAATCATTTCTTCTATTATATTTTTCAAACATCATTATTTGTACATAAAAGCAAATAATTTGCATATATTAGTTTTTTAAATTAAAAACCTTACTGAATTTTCTTTATTTTATCAAACAGTTTTTTATTTCATTCCTCTGGGGTTTCTAAGAAAATAGTCACATAATCTGCAAATAAGGAATCTCTTGGGTTTTTTTTCCTATTATTTGTAACTTTGTTTTTTTGCTTGCTTAAACTCATTACTTCTACAAAACAATGTTAAATAAAACTGTTGAGGAGATATTATGGTCTAATTCCTGGCTTTAATGAAAATGCTCTAATGTTCCATTTTTCTACCATTAAACATGATGTTGGCTTTCAGTTTAAGCTATATAAATCATATCACGTTAAGAATACACACATGCAAACCATTTTAACACTAGAAAATTTACATAAAGGTGATCATTTTATTATTCTTTATATCTTTTAAATATTTCATAAATACTCCTTTGGATATGCTCTAAACTTAATAAAAATATTTTTTAAAACAAGAATACACCCATCAATTCCAACAAGGGTTTAATTTTTATTCTTTTTAAAACCATGAATGGATGGTGGCTGATTAACTGTGCTTTCAGTACCTTGTGAAATGATAAAGAGGGTTTTTTTCCCTCTCATGTTAAAACATCAATATGAGGTATTGTATTATTAATTTTATAATATCAAAGCAACCTTGTATTTCTCGGAGAAACTCCCTCTTGACTGAGTTATAACAGTGTTTTCGGGTACTGTTGTATTTTATTTGCTAACACACAAAGGTGTTTTGCATACATGCCCATGAGTTGCATTTTTTGCTTGCTTTTTGTCTTCCGTACAAATTTAAGCATTAGAATTATATTGACACCACGTAAAATTTTAGTCCATTCTTTTTCTATGTCCCAGATAATATTTTTATATTATATCACTAAAAATTCAAGAAATACAAAAAAAAAAAAACAATACATAGACTAATTTAACAAATACCTATGCACCCTTCTTCCAAGTATTCAGACCTGTTAATGTGCTTGCTGCCATCTTTTTTCTGATTATTATTATTCATTTTTCTAAAAATAAAACATTTCAGATATCTGGTCTCCATTATCAACCCTCCTCAGTCCCATTCCTGTCATTCCCAAAGGTAACCTTGTCCTAAATTTGATGTGAATCCTTGCCACTTCTGAGGCCATGTTACGCTTATACTGAAACAACATAAATAGCATGAAAATGTTCATATCAGTCTGCAAATATTTAAACCAATAGTGTGTTTTACAGTTCTATCTACGGTGTATGCATAAACTAAGTACATTCATTTGAACTGATATAGTTCCCATTCAAATGAATGTTCTGCAATTTGTCCACCATACTCTTATCAATACAAAATTAGACTAAACAGGCTGGCTTTATTCATTCATTCATTCATTCATTCATTCATTCATTTATGAGACAGAGTCTTACTCTGCTGCCCAGGCTAGAGTGCTGCAGCATCAGCCTGGCTCACAGCAACCTCAAACTGCTGGGCTTAAGCAATCCTTCTGCCTCAGACTCCTGAGCAGCTGGGACTACAGGCATGCGCCACCATGCCCGGATAATATTTCTATATATTTTTAGTTGTCCAGCTAATTTCTTTCTATTTTTCAGTAGAGCCACCACAACTGGCCTATTTTTTATGTAGTCAAATATATTTAGGATGTGTGCCTTTAATGTTCAGTGTTCTACTTAAGGAATCATGTTCTACCCTGACATGATAAAACAATTTCCTTGTATTATTTTCTAAAAGATATTGTATGTATGTCTGTGTACAAGTGTTTGTATAATCTTTATTCTTTCAATTTTTTGTTTAAATTAGAATAAAAATTCCAATTTTAATTTTTCCTTATAGATAGCCATCTTTTACAACTAAATTCCTATAACGATCCCTACTTTTCTTGCTGATCTCCATTGCTACTTCTGTCATATACCAAGTTCCCATATGAGTATTTATGTTGTTTCTGGGCCGTCTAAATTCTTTCATTGATATAGTTCCCTATTACCAAGACCACATTTTTCAATGATAATTTAGTAACCAGATAATCTGTGAGTGGAAAAGTCTGATACTACACTCTCAAAATTATCTTGGATATTTTTTATTCTTTACTCTTCTGTGTGTATTTTAGAAACAATTTGTAAAGTTCTATACAACTCTTGGTAAAATTTTGATTGAACTTGTCCTGAATTTATGTATCAATTTGGAGATAATCAACATCTTGTATTGGCATTTCTAACTATAAGGATTATTTTTCCACATATTGAGGACTTCTTTCATGTTTTCTCATAATATTTAATTAAAATACTAAAATATCTTCTCACAACATTTTATTACTTTTAACCAAACTTACTGTGCATGTTTGATTATTTCTCTAAGTAACTTAGAGTTTTGATATTATTTTAAATGATAACGGAACCATTTTTAAATTTCTACACTTTAAATTGATCACTTCTGGGTGCAGGAATATTGATTTTTACATGTTGCTCATATTTTTTCTGAACCCTCTTATTGGTTGGAGAAGACTACAAATATATCCTTCTGGAGAGCTGATGTAGAATATTATATAAACTACGAATTATGACAAATTTCTTTTGCCTTCAACTCTATATGTTACTTATATTTTCTCTTAATGCTAAACCTCTGTATGTGTATTTTGGAATACTTTTAGGGTCAATGAAGACTCTTATGTTGATTTCCTCCAGTGTATTAATCTGGCTTGCCTCATCAACTTTCTTTTATTTACTATTTTATAATATACAACCTTTTCCTATAATTTTTTTTATCTTTTCAAAGATTTCCTTCATGTTTATTTGTTTTATACAATAAAACATAGCAAACAGTAAATAGTAATTTCTTTACTAGATAAAACTAGAGTTTTCCTAGTTGTCACCTTTTTCCCTTTCCCTGTTCTTAAATTTCTTTGGGGATTAGGAGTTTTAACTGTATACTAAATAGTAGTTGTTTCTAAATATCTATCTACTGAGTAAATGGGATCTTATTATTCTTTTAAATTGCTAAATGTAACTTCAAGTAAGCATCTGACATAAAGCTACTGAGAATTTTCTCGATTACTAAGCTATGTACATCTTTGATAAAATTACTTGAACATCAACCAATATTAAAGGGATGGCTATATTAGGAAAACACCTCATTTGACACAGCATTTGCCTCTATCAGGTATAGTTAAGCAATCCTAGACTTGTGTTTTGCAACACAAATTGAGTCATATTTAAATATCACATTCAAACAGTCCAAAATTCTTTTAGAGTGAGACCATAGTATCTTTACGTATATTTTTAAAATCAGTGCATAATTCCCACTTCTATAAAGTTTGTTTCCCAACAAACATATCTTCCAGGAGAAACAAATGTGAACCCTAGAAAAAACATTTTTAAAGCAGGCCAATTATCTGAGCATCTTCAGGGAAATCGCAACCTTAGAAGAAGAAATCAGACCTGCATGGGGTCACCTGAATGTTTTTGCATCTTTGACCCAAGAGCAGCTGCAGTCACAGTGGTGGCACCAGTTGGGTAAAATGCCAATGAAAATTCTGCCATCTCTGTGAATGGAGTAAAGAGAGAAAGCACTCAGGGACAGCCAGGGCCACCATAGAGTACAGAGGTACCTGGAAAGGAGAATGCAAGGAAGACCCCAATTCTGTGTGTGTTCTGCTAACACTGCTGGGCATATATGCAAGGCATGCTCAAAGCAGTCTCATTTGAGATCAAAGCTGCCACCATAAGAGGTGGGACAGAGTTTGCACAGTTTGAGTCTAATAAAGTTAAATGCCTTAAAAAAAAAAAAATCAACCTTGTTTAGAAGAATGTAGTAGAATCTAGAGTCTCTACAACATAATAGTCCTAATGTCTAAAACAAAATTCAAAAATCACTCAAGGGACGATTACCAGAAAAATCAATAGAAAGAAACAATAGACACCAACCCCAAGGCAAACTCTATACTGAAATTATTAGAAAAGAACTTCAAAACACCTATAAAAAATATACTGAATGAGGTCATTGAAAATAAGCCTATAATACAATAGTAAATATAAGCAGGAAATATAAAAAATACTGAAAAATAGTAATTGCCCAACTAAAAAATACTCTGATATAAAAAAAATTTAGTGCATAGAGTAGCAGATTTAAAAATAAAAGTCAGAGAAAATAAAAATATATACAAAGAAATCAGAGAAAAAAGATTAGAAAAAAAGAATGTCTACAGACCATCAGACAATTTCAAAAGTTGTAACACAGGTATTTGGAATCTCAGAAACACAGAGACAGGGTAAAAGAGTATAGAATTAATGGCTGAATACATTTCAAATCTGGGAACAGACAAAATTTATAGATGAAAGAGTCTCAGAAAACCCCAGGAAGAGTAAAGAAAACCAGGCTCAGGAATATACACCATCATCACACTTATAAAAACCAAAGATAATGAGAAAATTTTGAAAGCAACTAGAGATAAATGACACATTATCATCAACACAATTCGATTGGTCATGGATTTGTCATCACAAATAATGGAGGCAGGGAGACAGAGAAAATGCAATTTTAAAGTGCTAACTGAAAACCAAAAACAGTCAACAGAATTCTATATCCGGTGAAAATATCCTTTAGAATTTATTTACCAATAAATGAATATATCCACACAATGGAACAATACTCAGAAATAAAACAGAACAACCACATATAAAATGCAGAACCATTGCTTGAAGCTTGATTTTCTTTGACACCAAAGCAACTTATCACACTACCATGCATGTCTCCCACATATATGTTCCATGACACAGATGCTGAAGTGACCATATCTCTACCTTCTCCAAAAGTTAACTTCAAGAAATTGCCTCTAATCTTCAGCCAGAAATATTTTTTCACTTTCTGCCTTAAGATTTATTTGCCATACTTTTAATAAAAAGACATACATGCTAAAACTCACATGGGGGAATGTGACTCAAAGAAAATTTGTGTTTTTCTGGCGAAAATCCTAAATATCAAAATACCTTAAGGAGTCAGTGGTTCCAAGTTAACTGTGATTGAAGAACTTTGCTAGCATTGCCATATAGACACTGGATCAACTCTCTTGAGACAATCCTCTATGTATGTATTGTTTCTATAGGTATGACATGATAAGTATGTTACCTCATGTCACAAAAAGTTGTAAAGAACAAATCAGGCTATGTCTGTCAGGTTTCATGAAGTGGTTATGAAGTGGTCTGGAACTAATTAAGTAATCAAACAACTAATTAACTACCTTCTACACATCCAAAGGAATCTCTCCATTTCAAAGTAGTTAACTTGGAATACTGAGTCCAATGAAGGACATAGCTGTTCCCCTAAATATGCTGGGATCTCCTCATTTCGAATTATCTTAAGATTCTGTCTATCATTTGACAGTGAATTCAAGATTAGGAAATAGCCAAATTATAAGAAGCCACATCTCTGAATAACTCTCAAAAACACTGCATTTTTTAAACAAAAGAAAATATATGGTTATAAAGATGTGAGTTTGCATTTTGTGGCTTACGAACTATCCATTAAAGTAGTGTTTAAAGACACTGAACAATGGAATCACGAGCCACATTTGAATATATATATTTTGTTAGGGCTGTTCATACAAAATCACGGGTTATTTTATATCTCTATTTCATAAATAGCTAGGCATGCCACAGATATTCAGGGATCCAGCCAATATGATCATTATTTACAGCAGCACTTTGACCAACATTGGTCAAATTAACTAGATGATCTTAAATTGCTATTCTACTTTGCAGTCACTTAAGATGACATAAATGCATTAAGCATGTCATAAAAAAATTAAATGTTCCTATGTGGTAGGAAATCATGAGAACTTTTTCGTTCCCCATATTTACCATCCATATATACCTAATTTTAGCTAATGAAAAACCTGCTTTGTGTTATGTTAGCCGTTACTACACCCCAAAGCAAATGCTGAGTTTTCAGAAAGAGAACGAAGAGACCCAACATCCACCTTCCTTGCCACCAAAACAAATTCCAACCTTACCAGGTTACTACTGGGTTAAAGCAGAATCAAGAGCAATAGCCCAGAGTGCCCAAAGGAACGACTGGTTGATTTCTTCTGGTTTAACACACTGCAGTTTTCAAAGTCTAATGACTGAAAATGAATATTCTAGAGAGTTAGAAGTGAGTTCATCTGAGGAGTACTGAAGAGGGCCTAACTTTCTGTAGAAAACCCCTGGAGTAGCCCTTGAGGTTATATAAATAAATAAGGCAACAAACACACATAAACCCATGGACAGAGTCACACGCACACAGACACACACCTATGCAGACACAGACACAGATACACATGCACAGGCAAGCTCTTTCAGAATACTGTGTAACTCAGTTCAATTGTCATGTTATGATAAAATCTAGACATTTGAAATCAGTGTTACGAAATCATCATACAATCTTTATGAAAAATCATCTTGTAAGTACAGGACATGATTTGTGGAAAAATTCACATACACATAAAGATTGCAGCATACACATATTGAGCAAGGATGAAACACAGCTATGTTAATTCTGCTCCCAAAAACTTCCAGGGCTAAATAAAGAGAAAACAACAAAATAATTTTTTTTTAATTTGACCAAGTATACATTCATCTCTAAGATAATGAATCATTAAGTAGAATCTTCTCAAGAAGTTATAATTACTTTTATTTTTGTTAAAGGGATGGGTAGAACATGCCTTATGTACCTCTCTACCAAAGCAAAACAATAGCAAAGCAACGATGACGATAGAAAATCTCCAGGTCTTATCAAGTCCATCTACTTCATTAAAATATTCTCCGTTGCTCCCTGATCCACATTATGGCTCTCAGACCTCAGAGTTTAACAGTTAAGACCTGCCTTGAAAGTGAGGCCCTTGAACAGGCTCATATTTGGCAGTATTTCATTAAGTTCATACTCACCACACGTTCTAGGTTCCTAATCACACTGCACCATTTGCAAACCCTAAGACACAATATGCTGCTCAGGACTTTGCTTTTGAACATACCCTCCTCGAATCTGGAAAGCTATGGCTTCCACTGCTTGAGCACTTCCTCCCTTCTGAAGCGTTCCCTCCCTTACGCCTATCCCTCTGCACTGCACACTCACCCCATATTCCTGCCACTACTTTACTCCCTGCATACATTCATTACTTGTTTTTCCTTCAGCACTTACTTTTTAAACACCTACTATGGGACCACATTGATTTGGACACAGGAGTGAACAAAAACAAACAAGAAAACAAACAAAAACAGCCTTCATGTAGCTTACCTTGTATTTGGGAATTGGGAATGAGATCGATAAAATAAATAGGTAAACTATATATTACATATCAGAGAGTAAAAGAGCCACCATGGAAAAACTAAACAAAACATGGATGAAAAGAAAGGAATGCCAAGCAGTGGAGCTGGATTTGCATTTATAAGTAGGATAATCAAAGACGGCCTCAGGAAGAGGGCAATATGTGAACAAAGATCTTAGAGGAAATATGGGAATCTAGGTGAATAGTGTTTCCTGGAGAAGGAACAGTGTACTAACAAAGGTACAGAGATGGGAGTGTGCCTTCCTCTCATGTGCTCATGGACTAGCAAGGACCTCTTCGGTCTGAAGCAGAATGATAAAAAGTGAGGAAGGAACAGCAGCTGGTCTTAAGGGGCATGGCCAATGGCTGTATGGTCTCTGTCTTTTATTCTAAGGAAGTTATTAAACTGTTAAGAGTTTTAGGCAGAAAAACAACATTATTTGACTCACATTTAAGAGGAATCACTTTGGCTGCATAATGAGAACAGATAAAGAGAACAGAAATACAGATTTCATTTACAAAGTTATTGCAATGACATGGGTTAGGGTTAATTGTAGCCTAGAATCAAGGTGAGGGCAATGGAATTAGTGAGAAGTGGTCACATTTTGACCATTTAGAACAGGGGTCCTCAAACTTTTTAAACAAGGGGCCAGTTCACTGTCCCTCAGACCGTTGGAGGGCAGGACGATAGTTTAAAAAAAAAACTATGAACAAATTCCTATGCACACTGCACATATCTTTTTTTGAAGTAAATAAATAAATGGGCAAAAACACCTGCATGTGGCATTCAAAGGTATCAGACTGGATAATCTTAGCAAGCAAGAAACTGTAGAGAGAAATGGCCTAGAAGTGATCCCTAGGAAAGTCCAAATTTAGAGTTCAAGAGCATTAGAATGAATCAGAAAAGGAGACTGAGGACCAGCCAGAGAGAAAAGAATATACCAGGAGATTGTGGCACCCTGGAAACCAGACAAAGTAATTTAAAGAGGAGGATCACAACATATTCCTAGGTATAATAAGATGCTCACTGAGATTTGTTCCTTGATGACTCGACATGAGCACTTTAGTGGAGTGATGAGGCAAAAAATATCAGATGAGAGTTTAAGAGAGGACAGACAGGGAGAAGAACTGTAGACATTGAAGAGAAAGAATTCTTTGAAAGGGTTATAAAGAAAAGCAGAGAAATA
Source organism: Mirza zaza (assembly GCA_008750895.1). Lineage (NCBI taxonomy): Eukaryota > Metazoa > Chordata > Mammalia > Primates > Cheirogaleidae > Mirza > Mirza zaza. Next base: position 10,231 of record VSMD01105126.1, read on the forward strand.
GGGTGGTGAATGGAAGGGAATATAGCAGTGATCTGCAATACAGAGAGAAAATGATGATCCAGGACACAGAAGAAATGGTTGGAGCACTACTCTAGAGTCAGTGGGAAGAGCAGAATCCAGTGGAGGGTTGGTTTTAGCAATGGTTCAGTTCATCTGTAGTTACAGAAGAAAAAGGAGAAGATACAGGCGTAGATGTTGGTAGGGAATGAGACATAGAGGGGGAGGCGTAGCAGTGGAGGGGTACTTATATCAGTCTTGGTCATTGCATGAAAGTGAGGTCATTACATAAAGCGATGGCTGGAGAACTAAGTGGCAACCAGTTCCCGGCAAGACATGCATGTCATGGTAGGAAGTTGAGGATGTGATCCTAAACTAAAAAGGAAGTCACTGATAGATTTTTTAAACAAAGAAATGATAGAGTTAGATATTTAACTATTAATAGATAATTCAGGTAGCAAAGTGCCCATAATTATGGGAATAAGGTAGGAAAATGAAAAATTTTAAAAAAGATTGGGAGGAAACTACAATAGCCATGGTGAAAAGACAAGATAGATCACTTTTGTCTGGGATGCTCGCAGAAGTTTTACAGAGAATATAGACTTTTATTGGCTCTTAAAATGTGGCTTGAGTTTTGGTTGACTGTGTGGAATCATGTGGGAAAACGACAGGGGTTTTGTGTCCCTTACACTCGGCCACTGAAGTCATTCCCTCCTCCTCTTTCCCCTTTGGGTTGTCTGCTGGAATAAGCCCATTTGTTCCTCTCCCCACTGAGGCTCTCACACCCAAGATCTGCTTACTGTGTGGACAGGGACAGGACTTCCTCCTAGACTTTCTACCCTCCTACCATATACTAGCACCCATGGGGGAACAATGAACAAACAAAATATCAAAAATATTTTAAGTTGCCAATAATGTGTTGCTTCTATAAATTTTTAATTGCTGTCCTCCCAGCCATTCTCAAACTAAAATATACAATCTATAATACACAACCCTCTTCCCTCTTCCCAAATGTATGCCTCTCACTGAAGTACTTCTGGTAGAGGGTCCTGCCTTGACGTTGATGGCTGCTGAATGATCAAGGGGTGGTTGCTGCAAGCTGAGGTGGATGCAGCAGTATCTTAAGATACGTCAATAATGAAGTCTGCTACATTGGCTCGGCTCTTCCTTTCATGAAAGATTTCTCTGTAGCATGTGATGCCATTTGATAGCATTTGACCCTCAATAGAACTTTCTTTCAAAGTTGGAGTCAATCCTCTCAATCCCTGCTATTTTTACCAAGATAATGTAATATTCTAATTCATTTGTTGTCATATCAACAATGTTCACAGCATCTTCACCAGGAGTAGATTCCATCTCAAAAGAAAACAAACACACACTTTTGTGGCTCTTCCATAAGAAGCAACTCCTCATGTGGTCAAGTTTTCTCATGAGATTTAGCAATTCAGTCACATCTTCAAGCTTTACTTCTAAGTCTAGTTCCCTTGCAACAGGCACCACATCTGCAGTGACGTCCTGCACTGAAATCTGGAACCTCGCAAAGTTATCCATGAGGGCTGGAATCCATTTCTTCCAAACTCCCATTAATGTTGATATTTTTACTTCCTTGCCTGAATCATGAGTGTTCTTAATGACATCTAGAATGCTGAATCCTTTCCAGAAGGTTTTCAATGTACTTTGAGAAGATCCATCAGAGGAAACACTGTCTATGGCAGCTATAGCTTTACAAAATGTATTTCTTAAATAATAAGACTTGAAAGTAGAAATTACTCCTTGAACCATGGGCCAAAGAATGGATGTTGTGTTAGCAGGCACAAAACACTAATCTCTATGTACATTTCTGTCAGAGCTCTTGGGTGATTAGATGCATCGTCAATGAGCAGTAATATTATGAAAGAAATCTTTTTTCTGAGTAGTAGTAGGTCTCAACAGTGAGCTTAAAATGTTCAGCAAACCATGATGGAAACAGATGTGCTGTCATGCAGGTGTTGTTCCATGTATAAAGTACACACAGAGTAGATTTAGTATAATTCTTAAAGGCCCAAGGATTTTTGAAATGGTAAATGAGCACTGGCTTCAATTTAAAGTGCCCAGCTCATTAGCTCCTAACGAGAGAATCAGCACGTCCTTTGAAGCTTTGAAA
>VSMD01105131.1:3670-45714 GCA_008750895.1 Mirza zaza
CGAAACCAGCCTGAGCAAGACCCCGTCTCTACCAAAAATAGAAAGAAATTAATCGACCAACTAAAAATATATATACAAAAAATTAGCCGGACATGGTGGCACATGCCCGTAGTCCCAGCTACTCGGGAGGCTGAGGCAGTAGAATCGCTTGAGCCCAGGAGATTGAGGTTGCTGTGAACTAGCCTGATGCCACAGCGCTCATTCTAGCCTGGGCAACAAAGTGAGACTCTGTCTCAAAAAAAAAAAAAAAAAAAATATATATATATATAAATCTACTTCTCACCACCCCACCATTACCACCCTGGTCTAAACCATCCTTATCTCTTGCCTAGATTATTACAGGAGCCTCCTAAATTGCCTTTCTGCTTCTGCCCTTACCCATTATAACCCATTCCCCATACAGCATCTTGTTAATCTTTTATGATATTATATAAATCATCAACTAACTTATGTGACTTCTCTACTCAGAACTATCCAATAACTTCCCATCAATGAATAGGAGAGCCCACACTGGGCCTGAGGACATGCAGGCCATGAGTAGGAAGGTAGTTTTGACCTCAGACTTGAAATTTAAATCTTTTACAGATGTGCAAAGTCATAGTCCTGAGCTAGGTGCAGGAGAAGACAGCTATGCCCCCTTCCCTCAGGGAGCTCACAGTTCTAGCCTTATATCCAAGTTCCAACAACTTCCGTCAACTGCCTGTCATGCTTCAAGAGCTAGACCTGGTGCTATGGACCCTGCCTTCAAGTAGCTCACAGTTCTTTGAAAGGCGCTGGCCTCCAAACCACTCACTTCCTCAAATGATATTTGCCCATATTAGCACTTCAGTAAAACAAGGCACAGGGAATGAGTATGGGGAAAGGAAGGCAAAGCCATATGGGATGCCTTGAATAGAATTCAACAAAGATGAAAGAAAGGCTCTGCAGGCTATGGATTTGAAAAGAAGAAACCTCAGAGAATCAACAGAATGTGGCAACCAGGAGGCACACACAGTATGTGCTAGAGAGTTAGTCAGAAATGGGAAGAGATAGACCTGGACTGAAACAATCAGGATAGGATAGGAATCAGAAGAAAAGAGTAAGAAGCAACCTGTCATCTGAGATCTGAGCCTTGGCCTCTCTTTCCTGCCGATAAGATGAGCTCTGTCTTCTTCTGTGCTTTCCTGCATCAAGCCCATGCTCTGCTCACTCATGAACCCCTGGATTAACTACAGACATGCTGTTATTCCTTAAGAGTTGATCATAGAAGGCAAAAAAAGTAGGAGAAAAGGCCAAGCATGAGTGTACCCTTAAAGCCTTGAGTTTTTCACCCCCTCCCACCCTAGTGTTCTCATCTCCACTCAGCCAGACCCTAGCGTTTCAGACACCACTAGGGATCAGGGTGCTCCAGACCAGCTGGGGAGCTGAGAGTCAACAAACCTGGCTCTGCTGATGGATTTCTGACATCCTCAGCAACATGTTTTTCTGATCTCTGGGGAGACAACACAGACTTAATTTGTGGCTATACATCCCCCTTTTCTCCTACCAGGCAGTTTTGTATAGTGGTTAGGACCACGGCCTCTGAATCCAGATAGCCTAAGCTTCAAGCTCAGCTTTGCCACTTATTAGCTGTGTAACGTGGGGTAAGTTACTTAATTTGTCTGTGCTTCATTTCTTTTTTTTTTTTTTTTTTTTTTTTTTTTTTTTTTTTTTGAGACAGAGTTTTTTACTTTATTGCCCAGGCTAGAGTGAGTGCCATGGCGTCAGCCTAGCTCACAGCAACCTCAGACTCCTGGGCTCAAGCAATCCTGCTGCCTCAGCCTCCCAAGTAGCTGGGACTACAGGCATGCGCCACCATGCCCGGCTAATTTTTTCTATATATATTTTAGTTGGCCAATTAATTTCTTTCTATTTATAGTAGAGATGGGGTCTCGCTCTTGCTCAGGCTGGTCTCGAACTCCTGAGCTCAAAGGATCCGCCCACCTCAGCCTCCCAGAGAGCTACGATTACAGGCTTGAGCCACCGTGCCCGGCCTGTGCTTCATTTCTTTATCTGAAAAATGGGCATACAAAATAGTACCTGCCTTCTAGGATTGATTATGGATTATGAATAGGCTATGTAAGTACTTAGAACAGTTCTTGGCATGTAACATAGCAAGTGCTCTATGAGTATTAGCTACTGTTATTTTTATTATGAAGACATCTTCTGGCCAGGTGTGGTGGCTCATGCCTGTAATCCTAGCACTCTGGGAGGCTGAGGCGGGCAGATTGTTTGAGCTCAGGAGTTCCAGACCAGCCTGAGCAAGAGCGAGACACCTGCTCTACTAAAAAAATAGAAAGAAATTAGCTGGACAACTAAAAATATATATATTTTAAAAAAAAATTAGCCGGGCATGGTGGTGCATGCCTATAGTCCCAGCTACTCGGGAGGCTGAGGCAGGAGGATCACTTGAGCCCAGGAGTTTGAGGTTGCTGTGAGCTAGGCTGATACCATGGCACTCCAGCCCATGCAACAGAGTGAGACTCTGTCTCAAAAAAAAAAGACATCTTCCCTCTTACTCTGTTATGTTTTGGTGTAGAGAGGGAGGGTAATACTGTTAGGAAAGAAATGCTAAGGGACAGGGACATGACCAGAAGCTTAGAGCCAGGAGCTGGATGCTGGGAAGTTAGACCTGAGAGGATAGCCTGAGAAGTATGGAAAGCAGTTCTCAGGGCTGTAGCCATTAACCGTGCGCTCAGTTCAGACCCTGAGTTAAAGGCCCAGGACAACACACTTCCCTCACCCAAGGGTGATGGAGCTCTAGCCTCAGAAGTCTGTGGCCTGTCTATGGATCTTAAGGCTTTGGGGATGCTGCTTTTCTTCCCAGAGCCCAAAGAATTTTTCTATCTCTTGGTTTCCCTTCCATAAACTCAGAGGCATCTGAAAGATGCACAATCCTGATAGAGAAACCCCGAAAACCTCGCCCTACACAAAGTCACCAGATCAGATCAGTAGGAGGCCTGAGGTAACTTCCTAATCCTGGATTCTCTCTTCTCAACCTATGGGCCAGGCCTGAAAGAGTTTCTGGTAAAGGCCACACAGAGCTTTTACAAGATGAGCAACCTGGCCAAGTATGTACAGAAGTCAGGGGAAACGGCCAGAACTGACTGGTGCCCACTGTGTCCCAGATTGCAAGTTGGCAAGTACCTCACACAAAGGGCCCACAGGCCTGCTGGGCAGGTGCTAGGCTCAGGTTGCTTGAGCTGCTCTGAGGCCAGAATGCAGAAGGAGCCCGGAGCTCTTACAAGAGTGTAACTTTAACCCTTCCCTCTCAAGAATCTGGACTTTTGAGGAGTCTTGCCCCTATCAGGGCCCTTCATTATACAGACTTAGGCCTTGGGGGAGGAAGTGATGATAGACCCTGTGTAATGGACCTGTCAGGGAAGGCTTCTAGGAGGAAGGGTCGGGTGGCATGGGGTGGGGATGAGACATGGAAGGAGCATTTAGTAGTGAGAACTACGTGACCAGAGCTCTGACATGGGAATGGAGAAAAGAGCTCAGACCAAGAGATCTGCCATGTTGCAGGTAGGCTGGGTGAGTCTGATTTAGGATTTGCCTCTCAGGGCTGGAACTCTGGTTTAAGTGTCTTGTCCTTACTTACCCCCACTCCTAGCTGTGGCTGCTACTTTTGCTGCTCTCTTCAGCACCAAGGAAGTCGTAATCCAGGCCAGACTCTGGGATCCACCCAGGGGAAGGCAGCCAGCCAAAGGGGTGAAAGTTGAGCAAGGCATGCAGCTACATGGAGCCCTCACTCAGTGTCTGAAGCAACAAGGCCACCTAGCCAGCCAGAACCCAGAGGCTATTTACTTTGTTTTCAGTTCCTGAGTCAGTGTTAATGTCACTTAAGGAAGTCTCTGGGAAAAACAAAACTTTAACCCTAATCCCAGGCCAGAGGCTCACTGGGAGAAGAAGGGGAGGGCAATAGAGTGGGGAGAGCTGCCTGGCCTGGCACTGGTCGGGTCTTGGGGAGGTGCAACACCCCAGGTCTACTCAGGACATTTGAGGCCAACTCCCTCCTGGGGCGGGGTCTGAGGAGAGGAAGGTTTCATTTCCCTCTGGGTCTGCAGCTGGTGTCAGCTGTAGCTCCAGCATAGTCTCTCTGTTTTTCTTTTTGTTTTTTGGGTTTTTTTTGAGACAGAGTGTCGCTCGGTTGCCCTGGCTAGAGTGCCGTGGCGTCTGCCTAGCTCACAGCAACCTCAAACTCCTGGGCTCAAGCAATCCTGCTGCCTCAGCCTCCCAAGTAGCTGGGACTACAGGCATGGGCCACCATGCCCAGCTAATTTTATATACATATATATATATTATTTGTTTGTTTTGTTTTGTTGTCCAGCTAATTTCTTTCTGTTTTTAATAGAGATGGGGTCTCACTCTTGCTCAGGTTAATCTCAAACTCCTGAGCTCAAACTACGGGCGTGAGCCACTGCGCCCAGCCATCAAGATGTTTTTTAAGCCCTTCTGAGGTCAACAAAAGTCAAATGCTGCTGAGTGTGTGTTCTCTGTCCTTCCTCGCCCCAGCCCTGCCTTGTACACAGAGCCAAGCCCTATCCTGTCCTGGTTACTGGGCCTGGGCCATGCAGATAAGGCCCCCTAGGTCACTGGCTCTGGGTGTAGGTGCTGGAAGGTTGGCAGAACCAGCCACACATGATCCAGCTCCAGGGCAGATATGGGCCCAAGCAGTAGGTACAGGCCTGTGCTCATGCTGTTCCCTCTGATGGATGACCTCACCCCACCCACCAACTCTTGAAACCCTGCCCATCTCAGATCCCACCTCTATGTGAAGCCTCCCAATACTTTGTTAGCTGTTACTAACTGCTCCTTTCTCAGTGCTCCCAAGCTCTAAGCCTTATCTCTGTAATTGTTGGGTAGGTTAGTGGCTATCTCCCCTCTGGCTGAGCAGCCTGGTTGCTTCTCAACCTTTTGGCTAAGATGAAGTATAGCTAAGCAGCACTGTGGCAACAGAAAGTATCTGCCTACCGTCTGTAAGAGCTGATCCAGTTGAGTAGATCTTAGGCTCCTGAAAGTTTTGATGAGTCACCAGCAGAGGTCTTTTTATGGTCGTTTCATGAACTGAGGTAGTTGGCCCTTCCAGCCATGGAGAGCAAGACTCATCTAAGTCTCTCTACAACAGAATGCTTGTCTTTTGGAAGATGGAGAAACAAAGGCCTGGGTTTAGAGTTTGAGATAGAGAACCATATTCATAGGCCTGTTTTCCAATCTGGCTAATAAAACAACTCTGTAATCCCCTTTCACTGTAGCAGAGAAAGAAATGGAAAGCAGGAGGCTGGGCGCGGTGGCTCACGCCTATAATCCTAGCACTCTGGGAGGCAGAGGCTGGAGGATCGTTTGACCTCAGGAGTTCAAAACCAGCCTGTGCAAGAGCGAGACCCTGTCTCTTGTAAAAATAGAAAGAAATTAATTGGCCAACTAAAAATATATAAAAAATATATATATATACATACACATATGTAAATATATATTTATATATACATATATGTTTATGTAAATATATTTATATGTGTGTGTATATAAATAAAAGAAATTTAAAGCAGGAAACAGCTGATGACCCAGAAAATTCATCTGCAGTACAAACGAACTGGAATGGGACTTGTATCACCTCTAAATCCCAAATCACTTAAGAAACAGTCATCTTGGATCTTGGGAGTAGAGAAGGACATACACATGCAGAAAGTGTTACAGAGACTCTGAAAGGGTTTGCCCTAATTAAGGGCCTGGCATGTGGTAGGCCAATAACTGCTTTTTCTGAAATGAATGAATGAGAAGTTTGCTGCAAGAGTCTCCTGCCCACCCAATTTAAGTCTCTGGTCACCATGGCTGGGTCCCACTCACACTGGGCTAGCAGCTACCAAGCTCCTGTCTTGGATGTGGCCCAGCCAGAGCCACACGCATCTGACCCAGTCCATTCCCTACACAGGAACATTTAGCCTGAAGGGGGAGGCAACAGGCATAGGCTGGCCCACTGTCCTCTCCTGGCCAGAGGCTTTATGGGGTGCAAGTGCTTCCCATATTTTGGAAGGAAGAACTGCAAACACAAACAAGAAGTGGGTTTCCTTCTTCCTTTTTAACCTAGGCCTACCTAGAAAACAGGTAAACGTTATCTTTCAGTCTTTGCTGTGGAGCCCAGGAAAGCCTGCCTGTGGGCCGACAGTGCTGAGAGCTTGCTCAGATCAGGTTGTATACACTGCCTCGGCATTAAGAATTCTAGATTGGGCCGGGCGCGGTGGCTCAAGCCTGTAATCGTAGCTCTCTGGGAGGCCGAGGTGGGCGGATCCTTTGAGCTCAGGAGTTCGAGACCAGCCTGAGCAAGAGCGAGACCCCATCTCTACTATAAATAGAAAGAAATTAATTGGCCAACTAATATATATATACAAAAAAAAATTAGCCGGGCATGGTGGCACATGCCTGTAGTCCCAGCTACTTGGGAGGCTGAGGCAGCAGGATTGCTTGAGCCCAGGAGTCTGAGGTTGCTGTGAGCTAGGCTGACGCCACGGCACTCACTCTAGCCTGGGCAATAAAGTGAGACTCTGTCTCAAAAAAAAAAAAAAAAAAAAAGAATTCTAGATTGGTGGAGACCCTCAAGATTGCCCATCCACTCTGCTGTTTAATGGATGGGAAACTGACACCCAAACAGTGGAGCGGGAACACGTGACTCCCACTCCCCTCCTCTCATTCTGACTGCATTCTAATTCTTTTTTTTTTTTCTCTTGAAGTTCATTAAAATGGCGCATGCATTCTAATTCTTTGGGTAGATCTCTCTGTCTCCCAGAGCTTAACTCTGAGCTCTGAAGGTCAGGAACAGAGTTCTGTTAGCTTCTGTGTCCCTCTCACAGTAGACATTAAAAAAGTTAAAGATGTTACTGATCCCAGAAGCAACTCTAGCTGGGCCTCTGTTTCTCATTAGCAGAATTAGATAGTCCCAATCTCTAGGGTCCTCACCAAGATGATTCTTAATGCCCAGGGAGTAGTACAGTGTGATCTCAGCACTCCATCAGCTTATGATTTGGGGACAGAGAAGAAATATTTATCCATACGGTAGGCTGTATGCTGTGAAGTCAACCAGGTTTGCCTGTGGTAGCTAATCCCGTCTCCCTTCAGTCCTTTCAGTCTTCCCCTACCAGTCCTCCATCTCTTCCCTAGGGCCTTGCTCTCAGCCAGCTCCCTGGGGTGGCCTTCCTATATAACTTTGAGCTCCTTCAGTGCAGGAACATTGACAGAGGAAGAGGAAAAAAAAAATGTTTAATGAGTAGATGAGTGAGTAGGGCGGTCCAGAGGACCATGATGCCATAACCCAAAGGCAAGGCACCTTAAAGGTAGAATTAATGGTGCCCTGTCGGCCCAAGACAGGGAGATGTTTGGTAGCAGGTCAGCAGGTATGTGCTTCATGTTACCTGGCAGTTCCAGAAACTCCAAAGGGCCAAACAGAGAGTACATTATCCACCAACATCTTCTTGCTAGGAATTGGATATATTCCTAAGGTCACATGTGGGACAGTAACAACTCAGAGAAAGGATGAGGCTTCAAACCTGTCCTGGAGGTGACAGCCTGTTCCTTCTCCAGAGGCACAGAAAAATTCAGATCTGGGGTTCACACCTCAGCTCTGCTACTTAGAGCTGTGAGACTTTGGGTTTATTCCACATGAATTGTAGTTTCCTCATCCATGGGGAGAATGATATAACCACCTTACGTGGTTGAGGTAAAGGTTAAACAAGATAAGGTATGTGACATGCTTTGTAAACCAGTCAGCTCTACCTAAATAATAACCAAAGGACCAAAAGATGAGAGGAACCAAAGTCATCCATTGGTGGTGCCATTTCCTCAGTGCTAACCTAGCTGACTTCTTCCTCTCCAGGACAAGAGTGAAGCCACCAGGGGAGCCCTCTCCCGAAGGCCTTGTCGCCCTAGACCTAATTCACTCCCTCCCACCCTGCCTGAGGAAGAAACTCGCAGGATCGCACGGATATTTTCTGCCCGGTACTCCCAGAAAGACTGATGCAGCCTGAGGGACTGAGGGAAAGAACAACCTGCCCACTCACCCTCAGCCTTGCCCAGCTTGCAGGAGGTGCCAGGTCTGGCTCTCTGAAACGACCACCAGCTAGTCTGTGGGCACCTTGAGAAACCCAGACAGCCCAGACTAGAGGAGTGTCCCAAACCAGCCCAGTGTCCACCTGCCAGGACTTCAGCTTCTTTCTTCTATGGTGACACAAAGGCTAGAAACAAAATGGATTCCAGCGCTGAAGTGGCCCACCCATCTTCAGGGACCCAAGTAGACAACTTTCAGTGGAGAAACTCCTCCCAGTGGCCTTGACACAGCTGACTGCTGACATGAGCCCACCCTCTGCCGGAATATGATGGGCCATTTTTGCCTTAAAGGTTGGGGAGAGGGAGGGTGTAGATTGTGTTCATAGCTGAAGAAATCCTAGGGCCACCTCCAGTTCATTTGTGTGGGAATAAGGGTATTTTATAGATATAAATTATTTTTATGCTGTATCAAATTAATAGGAGAGAAGGTAGAAATCACCTCCTTCAAACTTTTAATCTGATTGTCTAAAATTCAACCATGCTTTTAACTTATTATTTTTACCCAGCTCTAAAGGTCATTCCTGCCTATGTGTGAATAAAATCATATTGGTGTTTGTATTCCATGCACAAGCGTTTGCTGGATTGGCCACTGGAGTAGGGGTGCTAGGAATTCATTTGGGCTCTGCCAGAGGGAAAGTTTGACAACCATACAGTTGCTTAGAGAAGCTTGTCTGGAACAGGGAACCAGAGTCACCATGAGACTTCTGAGCTTCTCCAAAGATCACGTTGGTCCAGGTTACAGTGACACCCAGTATTTCCTTTGGTGGTGCTTGAAATCTATCGGCAAAGCCAGGCAGTCTCCTGGAACAGGCCCCTCAGAATCCCCCTTGTCTCTGAGATGGGAAACTCCAGCCTACACTGTCAGACCACAAACAGCTAGGCAGCTACCCTAGACAAGGCCCTGTGAAGAGGATGAGAAAGGGGCACAGAGGTGTAGAGTACACAGTGTGGCTGGGCGACAGGTTTGGAAGGGAACTAACGTGGAGGGTCCTGCTGTTCACTGCAAGTGCATGCCATTTCAGTCCTCAAAACAGCTTCATAACTAGATATTACGATGCCCCTTTTATAGTTAAACTGAAACTCAACAAAGTTTAGTATTTTGCTTCTGCTTATGTGGTTAGGAAGTGAATCACCACACAAGACATCCCCAGATACGTCGCAAGGCTGCTATACTCAGTGATCAAAACAAGGTAAATGCTGAATGTGGGGAAAGACCATGTAGGTGGAGCAGTCAGAGGAGGCTTCCTAGAAGAGACGGGGTGAGCCCAGAGAATTGGCCATGGCCTGGCCGTAGAAAGCTGCAGAGAGAGTCAGGAGGGTGCTCTGAGCCACATGCAAATGGAAATAAAGAAGAAACTAGTCTGGCTTTGTCTGAGCTCCTGTAGCCTCATCTGTAAAACATAATAACCCCAGCTTCATAGGGTTGTGATGAAGATCAAATGAGATGACATTTGTGAAAGTGCTTTGCCTACACTTGGCACTTAGTGTAAGCTTAGGAAAGGTCAGCCCCGCCCACTCTTGAAGCTCCAGGAGTAACCCAGCAGAGGCAAGCGCACCAATGACTGAGACAGGCAGAACACACTGGGCCTCAAGGGTATAAAGTGATGCAGGAACCCGGAGGGAGCATGTACCCTCCTTATTGGTGATGTGCCCTCAGGCCAGCCTTTCCCCCTTCTGTTTATCTCAGCTCCCTGAGCTTCAGCCTGCCAGCCCACCCCCTCTGCAACACCACAGAGGCTGTCCTTCCTCCTGGGTCTCCCTCTCAGGTTGCCAGTGCACAGCTTTCAGGGCCCAGGCAGGGATCCACCTCCCTTGGGGCACAGGGAACCTGCAGAGGGATAGTCAGGGGCCCAGGCCTGAGGGGTAAAGCCTCAAGTGAAGAATATTCCTTCCAAATCCTACTCCAGCTCCTGTAAATAACGTGATGGGGTCAAATTAGGATACGGCCACAGGAGGACATGGGCTGTTCCTACCCAGGCTGAGAGCAGCCTCGGATGACACAGACGGACTCTGAGGATCTGACACCCACCACCTCTTCTTCCAAAGAGTATGTTACATACAATCTTGTCAGTGGAAATTGGATTTATTTCTCAGTGCCAGCTCTGAGGTGAAATGGCTTGCTGAGTCATGCAGCATGGATATGAGGAAGATGTTTATTCCCACCACCAGAACTAGCCACGGTCTCCCCCACTTGCCTTTGAGTACTGTCTCCACAGAGACTGGAATGTAGGTGTTTCTGATCACCAGAGGCTGGTCACATCCCAGCCCATAGCAGCCAACCTTAGATCTTCGGTATAGGCTGGATTCAGGACAGGGAACCAAAGCAGGCAGACTGCCCCTGTCCTCAAGCACCCAAGCCAAAGTAAGCTCAGCCCCCCTCCCTCTGGGTTTTTTCAGGGCCTGCAGCCCCTCGTTAGGTTCCTACCATTTGTCCCTCCCCTGTAGACTCCCTGAAATTCACCCCTGCACCTCCAGGATAGTATTCCTGGTGGAGCTCAGAACCCACTTCCTAAACCCTTCTCATCTCAGCAGCCCTAGCAGCTACTCCCTTCTAACATGATGCAACTGCCAGTTCTGCTGACATTAGGGCTGGGTCTGGTCCAAGGAAGGTGACAGGTACAGCCCAAGCTTTGCACTTGAGCATCTGTAGTTCTGACCACCTGCCTTGTGACCATGGCTGTGTGCCCAAGTCCAGAAATGGCCTCTGCCTACTCGTCCTCTGCCCTACCCAGTTAACTTACTTTGTGTATCTCCCTTCTCCCCCTCCTCTCCTGCCCCCCACTTTTCTGTGTCATCTAGGTCCCAAGTTCAGTCATGCCCAGCCCTTACTCTCAGTGCTTATGGATGGAGCCTACAGTAGCTGCTGTAGCTGCCTTCCACCCTGCCCAGCTCCTTTTGGCTCCAGCAGTGTTCATGCTGAAGCCTGCAAGTATCATGTCATAGAGAAGGGTGTTCATAGCAGATAGGCCCCAAATGGGTTATAGTATAGAGGCTAGAGGTCAGGCCTTGCCGCATACTAGCTATATGACCAGAGCAAGCCACTGCCCTCCCTGAGACTCAGTTTTTCCCTCTGTTTTGTTTTGAGACAGAGTCTCACTTTGTTGCCCAGGCTAGAGTGAGTGCCGTGGCGTCAGCCTAGCTCACGGCAACCTCAAACTCCTGGGCTCAGGCGATCCTGCTGCCTCAGCCTCCCGAGTAGCTGGGACTACAGGCATGTGCCACCATGCCTGACTAATTTTTTCTATATATATATTAGTTGGCCAATTAATTTCTTTCTATTTTTATAGGAGAGACGGGGTCTTGCTCATTGCTCAGGCTGGTTTTGAACTCCTGACCTCGAGCAATCCACCCGCCTCGGCCTCCCAGAGTGCTAGGATTACAGGCATGAGCCACCGCGCCTGGCCTCCCCTCTGTTAAACAGTAAAATTTTAGGATCCCCAGCAATAAAAAGGGATGAAGTACTGACACACACTGCAGCATGGATGAACTTGGAAAGCACTGTTATGCCAAGTGAAAGAAGCCAGTTATAAAAGAGCATGTATTGTATGATTCTATTTATGTGAAATGTCCAGAATAGGCAAATCTGTAAAGGCAGAAAGTACATTAGTGGTTGCCTGAGGCTGGGGGGAGTGGAAGGAGAAGTGACTGCTAATGTGTATGGAGTGTTTTTGGGGAGTTGATGAAAATGTTAAATAGATTGTGGCGATGGTTGCACAACTCTCAACATACTAAAAACCATTTGAATTGGTACATTTGAAATAGGTGAATTGCATGGTATGCAAATTATGTCTCAATAAATCTGTAATTTTAAAAATGTAGTATCCTAATAGCACCTACTTCATAGGGTTGTGAAAAATAAAAACAATGTATATAAAATATTTAGCACATAGTAGGCACCAAGAAATGACAGTTATCATCATTGTTATTATTAAGAGGAGGCCTGAGAGAACTGAACCAAATCTGGAACTCACTAACCTCTCCCCTCACCTCCCTGCTCCTCACCAGCCAGCCTCTCATCAAGTGACCCGGCTGTCAACCAGCTTCTCTAGGATAAGGTTTCAGGTCAGCGGGAATGTATAAGACCAGTGCCAAACTGAGGCGACAGAGACAACTGTGAATGGCAAGGAGGGGCCCTCAGAACCCTGCTGCCACCTCCTAGGATGGAACCCTAAGAAGCCCCTGTGCTGCCCCTGCCCTGGCTGGACTCACAGGTAAGACCCCTTTCTCCTCCCCACCTTTCCTCCCCTCTCCCTCTCCCTTCTTGTTCTCCCTTACTGGAGGCTTACAGAGAGCAGCCAGGAGCTGTCAGCGATCATTAGCCATAGCGCAACAGACCTGAGAGACTCAGTCCAGCCCCTCACCTTGTCAAGATGAGGGAATTGCAGCCCTGGTAAGGGCACTGTGGCAGGGTGGGACTTGAACACAACACCTGTGTCACTCACCCAGGACTCACTCTCCCCTTGCCCCACTAGCTGATTCAGGTGGGATTTTGCAAATCTCCATAGATAGGAAGTGCTTGCTTCTTTGCTTGGCCCAGAATCTCTGGGATTCCTCCAGAGCGTACAGCCCTCTCCGCATGAGGATCTAGGGGCTGTTTTCCTGAGTCAGGACAGTGGGGGCACCTGTGGCCTGAGGCCTGGCCCAGGTCATGTGCCAAGAGGTTTACAGAGCCCATGGTCACTCTCTGCCCGGATGGCTTCCCCGGTGGGATGCTTTGCCAGGGATGGGGGGGGGGGTTGGAGTTGAGGAGGCAATAGGATGTCTCAGAGTGGGGTCCTCTCAGCCCTACTTCAGAGCTACCATGGGGAATTTGTTTCTAACACAGATTCGATCTCCGGGGCTGCTGTGGGTGGAGAATCCACTTGGTAAACAAGCAGCTCAAAGGATTCTGAGCTTCCCCTGACGTCAGATTCTCTGGGCAGTGGAACAGGCACAGACCTAGGTGCCAATCTCAGCTCCATCACTTCAGCTGTGTAACTGGCTAAAGCTCTCAAACCCTCAGGTCGCTGGTTTATGAAGTGGAAATAATGATAGCAACTACCTTATAGCTTTATAAAGAGATTGAATTAGTCAATGTCTATAACCTCAGCAGGGTGCCTGGTGCAGGAAGCACTCAGCAAACATTGATGGGCTGTGCAGGCTAAAACATCCCATCCTTCAGATACCCCAACAGAGCTACAGGGACAAGGACTCTCTTGACTTCCTCTACCAGCCAGTGGTGCAGGTCTACTGGCTGCTAGGGTTCTAGAGGGGGCTGAAGTGAAGGGAAGGAGGCTGAAAGGCACTGGCCTCAGGGCAGCCTCTACTTACGCCCACCACTGTGACCTCCCTTCCTCCCCCAACTTGACTGAAAGTTCTAAAGCCCTCCCCCAAAGGTGTGTGTGGCTTCTGACCTGAGTCCGTGCCCATCAGTTCCATTTCCCTAGGCGGCTCAGGACTGGCCCCTGGAATGGGCTCCAACTTTGCCCCTGGCCACTGCTCTTGACCAAGTTTAGGCTTCAGTACCTTCTGCTGGCACCATTCCAGCAACCTCCTCGCTGGTCTCAGAGCCTCCCACCTCTCCCTTCCAGTCCGGCCTTGACACCTGCACCAGCACACTCTGAGCACAGATCTGACTGTTGCTGGAAAACCACCAACCATTCGCCCTTCTCCACTAGATTAAGTGTAACCCTGGCATTCAAGGCTCCCTACCAAAGGCCCCTGTGGTTATCTCTGATCTCATTTCCTATTTCCCCACTTCAGTAAATGGGGTTCTTTGGTCAACTGGTCCTCCCTGACCCTCCTGAGTGTCCTCCCTACACCAGGCTTTGGAGAGAAGCAGGATAAGTAGATCCTATCTCTGTCTTTGGCCTCCCCATCTAGGGGAAAATCTTTTGCAGTTAATGAGCTCATTCTACAAGAATGCCTGGAGTCAGAGGCAGGAGGGGACAAGGTAGGTTCGGAAGGGAAGCCCTGTGTGACAGGCAGTTTAGGCCTCAGCCAGGGAAGAAGAGGCTTTCTCCAGCCTCAACAGGAGGCAAAGCCAGTGAAGCCAGCTCTCTGCAGGGCCTGATAAGGCACAAACACTCCACACCAAGTGCCTAGGGCAGAGAATGCATTGGAATCACACAACCCTGGGGGGAGTCCTACTTCTGCTGCTGTGTGGCCCCAGAAAGGTCATTTCACCTGTCTGGGCCTCAGTTTGTAACTCTGAAAGTGGAAAAAATGCTTAACTTGTAGGGTTTTTTCTTTAGAGCCTGGATGACCCTCAAAGGTTCTGAAAACAGGACACTCTTACAACCAATAAGACACTAGAGCTAGGGCCTCCCCAACTCTGAGACTCAGATGTTTAGATTTGTGATGCTGAGATCCCAAGCAACTCAGCTCATATCAGAGGAGGGGAAGGGCAGCAAAATGCCAGGGCTTGGCAGAAAGGATACCAGGACACAGACACTGGGAGAGGCAGCTGTTCCCACACACCCACATGCTGCATTCCAGCTTCCAGGCAGAGAAGCCAGAGCCTCCCTGCTGGGGACAAGCCCAGCACCTGGCAGCTGCTGGTCTTCTGTAGGGTAAAGGTGAATGAGGAAGGAGGCAGGTGGAGGGTGGGTCCTCTAGCACACCTGCAATGCTCTCTCTTCAGCTAAGAGAGGTACACCTGTGGTCCCAACTACTCAGGAGGATGAGGGAAGAGAGTCATTTGAGCCCAGGAGTTCAAGGTTGTAATGAAAGGCAGGGTGTGGTGGCTCACCCCTGTAATCCTAGCACTCTGGGAGGCCGAGGCGGGCGGATAGCCTAAGGTCAGGAGTTCGAAACCAGCCTGAGCAATGCTCGAGACCCCCATCTCTACTAAAAAATAGAAAAATTAATTGGCCAACTAAAAATATATACAAAAAAATTAGCTGGGCATGGTGGCGCATGCCTGTACTCCCAGCTACTCGGGAGGCTGAGACAAAATGATTGCTTGAGCCCAGGAGTTTGAGGTTGCTGTGTATTAGGCTGATGCCATGGCCCTCTAGCCTGGGCAACAAAGTGAGACTCTGTCTCAAAAAAAATAAATAAATAAAGGTTCCAATGAGCTATTATGATGTCACTGCACTCCAGCCTGGATGACAGAGTGAGACCCTGTCTCTAAAAAGCAAAAATATATAAAATATTTTTTAAAAAAAGACTATATGCAGACAGCCTTGCAAAAATAAAAGGTTTTCATCCAAGGTGAATAACAGTTCTGTTGAATCACAACCAATGTTTATTTAATTTATTTGGGAAAGAAGTGTCTATGAGTCTTGGCGGGCTTTGTACACCTCAGGGAGCAGGATTAGCAGAAAAAGCCCCTCTTAGAAAGCAGCTTGACACTGGGGAGAACAGGGTGTGTGTGGAGTCAGAACCACGTCTTGTCCCTGCCTGGGCCTTGGTTTCCTCATCTATGTGGTGGAGATACCACCAGCCCTGCCTGCCCTGTGGTATGGAGGGGAGGAGCAGGAGCAGGGTGAGGATTGCAAAATGTGAGGCATGGGAAAGTGACTTGTTTTCATAGACCGAATTTATGTAGCTTGAGTGTGGCAGTGCCCAGGCTTCTCAATTTCTAGAGCCCTTCCCGGGTGCTGAGGGACGCCTGGGCCAGACATCTGCTCCATCGGCCTCCTCCGGCCTTTCTCCTACAGCCTCCCCACTGCACTGAAGCCCACAGCTGCCTCTCTCCTTGGACCTCCTCTGGGCCTCAAAGGCAGCAAGCAGAGCTTTTTGGGACCATGGTTGGACTAAAACCTTCAGACGTGCCTCCCACAACGGCTGTGAAGTTCCTTGGGGCGGGCACAGCAGCCTGTTTTGCTGACCTCCTCACCTTTCCGCTGGACACAGCCAAGGTCCGCCTGCAGGTGGGTTGCGATTGTTCTCAGGTTCCGCCCAGGCAGGGTCCCTGTGCACACAGCCCCTTCCTGCCTGCCCACCCAGCTCCTCACCCACTGCGGTTGTCCCTCAGATCCAGGGGGAGAACCAAGCAGCCCAGGCAGCCCGGGGTGTGCAATACCGTGGCGTGGTGGGCACCATCCTGACCATGGTGCGCACCGAGGGCCTCCGCAGCCCCTACAACGGGCTGGTCGCCGGCCTGCATCGCCAGATGAGCTTCGCCTCCATCCGCATCGGCCTATACGACTCAGTCAAGCAGATCTACACCCCCAAAGGAGCAGACCGTGAGCACCCGAGTCCCCATGGACACCAAGGGAGTGGGTGGAAGCAGAATCTTGGCATGTGGGTCAGGAGACCAGGGCAGTCCAGACTCAGAGCAGAAGAGGGGGTGTCCGGAAGCTGGTAACATGTGCTCATGAGGAGACTCAGTGGCCATCAAGGAAGCTCCAGACCCTAACCCAGGCAGGAACAGAGCGCAGGCACCGGACAAAGGCAGCCTCGTGTAGAGGAGCATCATCCCAGAGAGCTCTTCAGTGTGGGACACTGGCCCATTCTCTGCTTCTTCCAGATTCCAGCATTGCTACCCGGATTTTGGCAGGCTGCACCACAGGGGCCATGGCGGTAACCTGTGCCCAACCCACAGATGTGGTAAAGATCCGATTTCAGGCCAGTGTCACTCTCGGGCCCCGGAGCAACAGGAAATACAGCGGGACTATGGATGCCTACAGAACCATCGCTAGGGAGGAAGGGCTCAGGGGCCTGTGGAAAGGTGAGTTTGGACTCCAGGTTCAGGGGGCCTTTGGCAGAGCCTTCCCTGCGCTAGGGCTGGGCAGGGAACCGACCAAGGAGGGAACTCCCAGCACGGTGTGTTCCAGCGATTCTGAAAGAACATGCCAACCAAAAGTACCTCACTGACCTGCCACAGCTCCTCAAATTCAGTTCATTTTACCAACCCTTCGCCATGAGCAGGCTGCTGCGAGAGACACAGAAATGAATACAAGACACCTTCCACCCCAACAGGTCACTTGCAGACATGCAGAGATAAGTCAGGGAGCAGCTATACCATGGGCAGGATGTGCTAGGTGTCACGCCGGAGGTGTAGATCCAGAGGTGGGGAAAAGCATGCCAGCTATACAGAGAAGGTGAGGCCTAAGCTGGGCCTCAAAGGCTCCACATGTGTAGAGATGGAAGGGAAGGGGTTTCAAGCAAGACACAGAGAAAACACAGAAGCTTTGGAAAAGCACAACCCTGAGGAGTGAGGCACAGGGCGATGCAGTGCTGAGGGGGCTTCTTGAGTTCCCTATGTGTCTGTGTGGTGGCCACCTTCACGAATGCTAGAATCTCTCACATGTGGGCGAAGTCACATGAATCCTTGTGGAAGAAACAGTGACCCAGTGAAATTTAGGGGCAAGACATCTGGGTCATAGCCCTGGCTCTGCACTCACTTTCTGAGTGCCCCCCTAGAGCTGTACCCTCCTGTAAAACCAGGAGGTTGGTCTTGATATTCTCCTAGGGCCCTGCTAGGACTACATTCTGTCACTGTACCAAAAGCCCCGCCTCCCTCTTCCAGAGAATGACTTCCTTTTCTGACTGCAGCTGGGTCTCCGGGAAGCATATTTTAATTTTGACAGCTATTATAGATTATCCTCCAAAATGTGGCCAAATCAACAAAATCGAGCCTCTCTCTTTTCTGTCTCTGAGAAAGACATGTTAACCCTAGAAAGGAAAATGTAGAATCTGCTCAGCTGGGGCGGGCTCCTCTGGCTGAGACCATTGGAATGGGGCACTATGCCCCACACTGTGGCCTTGCAGCCAGGGCGTCCACTTCTCCCGTTCCCCATTCATCAGCCCCGACTCCCTTCCTAACAGGAACTTTTCCCAACATCACAAGGAATGCCATCGTCAACTGTGCTGAGATGGTGACCTACGACATCATCAAGGAGAAGCTGCTGGACTATCGCCTGCTCACTGGTGAGGCACCAGGCTCCAGGCAGACAGCCCTCCCTCGGCAGGGCAGGGACATAGAACTCCATAGAGTGGGCACCACCCAGAGATTACTAGCCTTTAGGAGGAGTAGAGAGAGCAGCAGCCAACAGTTAAAGGTGACCAGTACAGAACTGTGACCAGTGGGAAAGACGCCTGGGCTGGGAGGCTGGAAACTAGATGCCAGTCCCAGCACCACTTCTCACTGTGGACCTTTAAGCAAGGGTCTCTCGCCTTCTCTGATTTCAGTTTCCTCAAACAAGGTGGTTTGGGCTGGATGACCTTCCAACTCTGGGATGGCCTAGTTCTAGTTTGCCAGTACTTACCAAGAGCTTAGCCCTGGGCACTGAGAGATACGGAAAATACTGTCCTTATGCTCAAGGAGTTCAAGGTTTAGTTGAAGACAAGCAATAAACACATGGAACAGAATGCAAGCGCACTCCTTGATATTTGCTCTTCCCTTCTCTTCTACAGACAACTTCCCCTGCCACTTTGTCTCTGCCTTTGGAGCTGGCTTCTGTGCCACAGTGGTGGCCTCCCCAGTGGACGTGGTGAAGACCCGGTATATGAACTCACCGCCAGGCCAGTATCGCAGCCCCCTGGACTGCATGCTAAAGCTGGTAGTCCACGAGGGCCCCACAGCCTTCTACAAGGGGTGAGCCGCCTCCTATATCTCCAGCACTCCCTCCCAGAGAACTGGAGCTTCTTTCTTTTCTAATGTGGTTACCATGGGTCAATCTGGGGATGTAGCAGTAAGCAGTACAGATGCCACGAAGGAGAAGTATAAATAACTATGGAAGACAAAAAAAGTGAACCAAACCTGATTTGGAGAGTCGGGGAAGCCTTGATGAGAGAAAGTAGTCTAGGGATAGGTAAAAGTACTGTCTGTCTCCAACCTTTGGGGCAAGAGAGAACCAGAGAAAGGTAGTTAGTAATCCTGGAACTTTTCTCCAACCTACTGCCACAACCATTGATCACCACAATGATGATGGCCAAAGTGCCTTACTCACTATCCCAACACACTTCACATTTTCCTGCTTCTATGCCTTTGCGTTTATTGTTACCTCTGCATAGAATGCCTCTCACCATCTACGGAATCTAAATCTTAGCCATTGTTTAAAACTAGTTCATATGCCACCTACTCCCTATCTTTCTCAGGTATAAATTTTCCCTCCTCCCTGGATGTTGGCAATACCATTTGATACCATTTTTATGGTATTTACCACTTCATGCCTTGTATCATAGTATTTGTAAGCTACAAGTATTCCCCATGCTAAAGCACAAGCTCCTTAAATCCAAGGATCAGGATTATATTAGGTTGGTAATTGGGGTTTTGGACCCTGAATTTTAAATCATTATAACTAGGATCAAACACATCTTTATTAATCAAAATAGGAACCATCACAATCAACACATTTTTGCCAATGAGAAATAAATTTGTTTATTCCATGCTTTGGAATTCATACTTAAAGTCCATGCTTCAGAATTCAACGAACTCTTGGAAAGCAACTTCTGCATCCTGCTGGTTGCGGAAGCGTTTTCCCTGTAAAAAGTTGAGACGCTTGAAGAAGTGATAGTCAGTTGGCAAGGGGTCAGGTGAATGTGGCAGATGAGGCAAAACTTCATAGCCCAATTTGTTCAAGTTTTGAAGCATTGGTTGTGCCACATTCAGTCAGGTATTGTCATGTAGAAGAATTGGGCCCTTTCTGTGGACCAATGCCAGCTGCAGGCATTGCAGTTTTCAGGGCATCTCACTGATTTGCTGAGCATACTTCTCAGAGGTAATGGTTTCACTGGGATTCAGAAAGCTGTAGTGGATCAGACCAGCAGCAGACCACCATGACCTTTCATTGGTGCAAGCTTGGCTTTGGGAAGTGCTTTGGAGCTTCTTCTCGGTCCAACCATTGAGCTGGTCATCACTGGTTGTTGTATAAAATCCACTTTTTGTCGCATGTCACCATCCAATCAAGAAATGATTTGTTGTTATTGCATACAGGAAGAGAGGACGACACTTCAAAATGACAATTCTTTTAAATTTTTGGTCAGCTCATGAGGCACCCACTTATCGAGCTTTTTCACCTTTCCAATTTGCTTCAAATGCCAAATGACCATAGAATGGTCGACTTTGAGTTCTTTGGCAACTTCTCATGTAGTTGTAAGAGGGTCAGCTTTGATGATTGCTCTCAATTGGTTGTTGTCAACTTCCAATGGCCAGCCACTGTGCTCCTCATCTTCAAGGCTCTCGTCTCCTTTGCAAAACTTCTCGAACCACCACTGCACTGTATATTCATTAGCAGTTCCTGGGCCAAATTCATTGTTGATGTTGCGAGTTGTCTCCGCTGCTTTATAACCCATTTTGAACTCAAATAGAAAAATTGCTGGAATTTGCTTTTTCTTTTTTTTTTTTGAGACAGAGTCTCGCTTTGTTGCCCAGGCTAGAATGAGTGTCATGGCGTCAGCCTAGCTCACAGCAACCTCAAACTCCTGGACTCAAGCAATCCTCCTGCCTCAGCCTCCCAAGTAGCTGGGACTACAGGCAAGCGCCAACATGCCCAGCTAATTTTTTCTATATATATTAGTTGGCCAATTAATTTCTTTCTATTTATAGTAGAGACGGGGTCTTGCTCTTGGTCAGGCTGGTTTCGAACTCCTGACCTCGAGGAATCCACCCACCTTGGCCTCCCAGAGTGCTAGGATTACAGGCGTGAGCCACTGCGCCCAGCCTGGAATTTGCTTTTTGTCTAACATCATTTCCATGGTCTAAAATAAATATAAACAGCAAGTAATAAGTCATTAGCAAAGAAACCTAAAGTGAGAAATGCACATTAAAGCGATCCATAACATAGCTACATTTAAGAGTGTATTCCAATATCAAATGGCAAATTTCAACAATGCTAAAACTGCAATTACTTTTACTCCAACCTAATGTATCTTTAATTTCCCAAAGCCCCTAGCCCAAAGCAAGCACTCAATAATGTAGGTTGTTTATGATTATCATGGTAGCTAACCTACCATGTATTAGGCCCTGTGCTATGCATTTGACATATGTACCTCAATAATTCCCTGAACTGGGTAGTATTCTCCACATTCACTCAGGAGGAGATTGAGTCTCAAAAAAGTTAAATAACTTCTCCAAGATCACAAGTTAAAATGGCAGAGCCACAGCTCAAACCCAGACCATCACACACCTCATCTAACATGTTGTTGTTTATCCTACTGGTAAGCCCTTTGCTTGGCCCTCTCACCTCCCACCGCTGATGCCTTCAACAGACAGTTTTCTGGTGCCTGACATAAGACTGGACCCAGCAAGAAAACAGGAACCACCATAGGTTCTCAAGCCTGAGAATGATATAATAAATGTATATTTCAATTGACGGACTCTTCTTCTGATAAGTGCTTCTATTATTACAGTCTTCCTCTCTAGCCACTTGTCTCAGTTATCAAACATTTATTGAGCATCTTGTGTGTGTGTCAGGCCCTGTGCTATATTTTCCTCAAAGAGCAGTAGGCAAGTAGGTGACATTTATTGAGTGTTTACTGATACTGGGCCCTGTACATACTATGTGCTGTCCAACATTAACTCATTTAATCTGCATGACAACTCTATAAGAAAAATACTGTTATTTTTCTGGTTTAACAGGTAAGAAAACTAAGAAAAATTCATTAACTTGTCCGGGTTGTAAAGCTAGAAACTGGTAGAGCTAGGATTTGAACCCAGGTCTGACTCCATAGTTCATATTTGTTGCCACAATGCTTATAGTCCATGTGAGGGTCAGGAAAGGCAATGGCATGAGGTTATGGTGCCCAAGTTGAGTCCTACAGAGCAAAGAGCAACTAGCCAGGCAAGGAAGAGAGTAGGGGCCATTCCAAGCAGAATATCATGAGCAAAGGCACAGAGGTGAGAGGGCCTGACATCCTCAGGGAACTGTAACTAGCTGAGTCTGGCAGGAGTGAAAGGGCCCAGGAGGGGATTAGAGGAGAGGGTGAGAGGAAGATGGGGCCAGGTCATGGGCTCATCCCTGAGTCCACAGTTGAGCTGGGATTCTCTACCTGCTGTGCCATGGCAGCACAGGCACACTGTCTGGAATGAGCTAAATTTGGTGCCACACTGTCTTCACCCTGTGGTACCCCAGTGGCTCAGTGTCCTGGCAGGATGTAAGTGAGCCCAGAAACACTGGACAGCAGGGTGGAGTCAGGTCAGACACTCATTTGAACCCCAGCTCTGACATTTATTAGCTGTGTGGTTTTGGTTGAGCTTCTTAACCTTCTCAGGCCTTGGTTCTGAAAAAGGAACCTGGCAGCAATCCCAGCTACCTTACAGAATAGCGAGAATTAACTGCCTGACACAGTAACCTGGCTCAACGTGTTAGTTTTCTTTCCTTTCCTGACTCCAACTTCTGCCTAAATCCCCTAAGCAGAGAAGAAAACAACTGAAATGATCTCAGAAGATGCCTATGACAAACAGAAGCCAAGTTCCTTTGCCACTAACCCTGTGTACGGGGGAGAGCACAGTGGGTCTCTTTGTGGTCTCCTAATTCGCTCCACCTGATGTTTTGGTTGTTTTCTCATCAGATTTACACCATCCTTTTTGCGTTTGGGAACCTGGAATGTGATGATGTTCGTAACCTACGAGCAGATGCAACGGGCCTTGATGAAAGTCCAGATGTTACGAGAATCTCCTTTTTGAACAAGACAAGAAGGCAACTGGTACTTAACTTGGATGAAACCAAGAATGGAAAAGTGGAATGCAACAGTGGATCCACATACACACAAACACAGACTACGCATGTTTACAAAACTGTTTTACTTGTTGCTGATTCAAGAAACAGAAGTAGAAGAAAATGATTCTGGTCTACAGTGCTTTATCTTAAGAACACTTTTGTTTTGCACTGACAAAATGGAAAATAAATTATATTAATTTTTGAAACCCATTAGGCATGCCTAACATTTAGGCAAGAGAAATCAAAACAGATCCATTTGGATAAAACGGAAGTTTGCAAACTTGTATCCTCCATAAAATCTGATTAGACAATGAATTATAAGCAGGAAAGACTGCAAGCATAGGCCAGGAGTGCTGGCCCACAATACAGTTTGAAATTGGCCAAGGAGTCTAGAGAGATGCCACTAAAGCACCACAAAGCTGTGACTGCAGGCCTTGTGGTCACACATGGATCATCAGCCTGTAGTGTGTCTGCCAAGTAGAATCCACTGGGATTCTAAGAAATGTTAGAAACAAAAGAGAAAACCTAGAACCTGTGCCAAAGGAGCCCTGATGAGCCAATGTGAGGCTGAGGCTTGCAAATATTCGCTCGATTGGAGAATCAAGAGGACAGCCTCAGTCCCCTTTCCTGTAAAATGGGGGTAATAGTCCCTTCCCTGCCTACCTCACCAGGGTGAAGATCATGTGGGAAGCTGGGCATGAAGACACTTTATAAAAACAAAAGCTCTGGACAAATGTAAATATAAGGATACTGCTTTGGGAGAGATTTGTTAGGATAGAGAGGAACTACCAGAGAGTAAGTTTGGGTTTTTTTGTTTATTTGTTTGTTTGTTTTGAGACAGAGTCTCACTTTGTTGCCCAGGCTAGAGTGAGTGCTAGGGCATCAGCCTAGCTCATATCAACCTCAAACTCCTGGGCTCCAGCAATCCTCCTGCCTCAGCCTCTCAAGTAGCTGGGACTACAGGCATGCACCACCATGCCCAGCTAATTTTTTCTATCTATATTAGTTGGCCAATTAATTTCTTTCTATTTATAGTAGAGACGGGGTCTCGCTCTTGCTCAGGCTGGTCTCGAACTCCTGAGCTCAAACAATATGCCCGCCTTGGCCTCCCAGAGAGCTAGGATTACAGGCGTGAGCCACCGCGCCCGGCCCAGAGAATGAGTTTTTGAAAGACACAGTTATCTAGTAAGACCAAAAGAACCAGGGACTCAGGGGCTGGG
This sequence comes from Mirza zaza, assembly GCA_008750895.1. Taxonomy (NCBI): domain Eukaryota; kingdom Metazoa; phylum Chordata; class Mammalia; order Primates; family Cheirogaleidae; genus Mirza; species Mirza zaza. Next base: position 27,597 of record VSMD01105131.1, read on the forward strand.
GGTGACAGTGGATGACATGAATCTGCAGGAGCCCCACTCCCTTGCAGCCCCTACTCCCTGGCTCCATTGTGAGCTCGCTGAAAGGTTGTGGGGCTTGGGGGGAAAGAGGTAGATGTCTGGCCAAGTACCTAAATTAGCAGGACTCAGAATTTTTGGAAAATTATTATGACTCAATAAAGGAATTCACACCTCAGGTGTGGAATAAGAACAGTTGCTTTTCTGCCTTCTCTTTCTTGAACAGAGATTGCCATTCTCATTTCAGGCTTCCTATTTGTCAGGTTGGGCCAGATCTGCCCCCACACACCTACCCTCTGCCCTCTCTGACCCGGTTTGACTGCAGGCAAGTTCCTCTACCTTTTAGGGCTCAGCTCCTCCATCACAAAAGACAGAGTTGAACCAGACGACCTGTTTCCACACTTAAGACTACATGTCTTTCAGATTGACAATGGGGACCCAGCGTGCCAGTGTCCTTTTCTGATTCTTGGCAACCTTGTGTTCCAGTGGTTCCAGTGGTAGTCAGAACTGGGTTTAAACCTTACCCTACCCCACCTTACTAGCCACCTAGCCACAGGGAATCCTTGCTCCTCAGCGTCCTACCAGATAAGTGGGAATAACAACTCCTCCCCCATAGGCTTGATCTAAAATGCCTTGGAATATAGGAGCTGCTCTTATTTTCCCTCCTTCCCCACTCTGACTCCTCTGCACCCTGCAAAAAAGCAAATATCCATTCATCCTCAGCACTTTCCTAAATTTTAATTATAACTTGAGATAATCCACCTATACAAACTGGATAAAAGTAAAAATAAAAGCTGATTTAATATCTGGCTTGGCTTTCAAATAAAACCCATATTTAAAAGTTTCTCCTTCTTTTGACTTGACTGATAATGTACAAATCACTCTCAAACTCCTGGTCTCAGTTTGTAAGTTTCTAGGGGCCAGGAAATATGTCATCCATTGCTGGAGCCAGCTGGCGACGTGGGGCACCTGGAGTTAGAGGGCGAGGCTGAGAAATGAAGAGACAACAGATGGGGATGGGAGGATGGAGGCCTTGGTGACTGCCATGCTGTGCTGCGTTTATTTCAGTTGCTATATTTATACAGATAAGAACAAAGGAGAAGCAGAATGCAATGGATACATGTCTTCATTAAACCAGAAAATAAAACAGTTCTTGTTTTTTCTCAACCATGCGTCATTTTGATAGCCCTTTCCCTTGCTTAAGCAGTTTTCTAGTCTACAACTTAACTTTCTTCTGATATCAATAAAGCTACAAATACTCAACTATGATTACTCAGACAGTTCAAGGAAAAAAGCACCCAAAAGTGATTAACAATCCTGGGAAAGGAATGTGCAGGGCTTGGGGGGCTATAAACTGCGAGGTCTATGTGCACAGGATTACTTCAGTGACCTTCTATAACTGCTATTGCTATCTCCAGCACCCTCCGTGAGCTGGAAGAAAGGCCAAGAATGTCAGAGCTCTGAGTCAAGGCGCCAGGTGCTATGTCTCAAAGACCCCAGTTTTCTAGGCAGCAACCACACTTTAACTCTCCCGTGTCCAGGACAGCTCCCGACAATCCATGAATTTCTATGTAGCAATATTAACACATCATCTACCCAGAGGATAGTATTCAGATGATGACTCTGAGGAGGGGTGGATAAATGTTTCTAAGAGGTGTTTTGACTGGGATCAGGAGCCTAGTGAACTCCAAGTCCAGCCGTTCAGAGAAGAGAATACAAAATTTGTGGAAAGTCTTGTGAGGTTTACAGATCAAAATACTAGGAACTCTTCCTTTACTTCTTAAAGCAGGGGTTGGATCAGATGACCTAAGGCTCTTTAGTTCTGTGATTCTAAGAACTGAGAGACAGTTTCTTCCAGGCTATAGCATGTGTGCCTTTTCCAGTCCTGTGCTCAATTTCTGCTTCCAAGAAACCAGCAATGTGAACTCATGAGAAGGTCGGGTCACCAGGTGAGGCTGACATCTGAGTTCTGTGCCCTATTTCCCCACCATACAACTAGAGTCACCTCCAGTCAAGTCATTCAAAAGAAATCTGCTTTTTATCAAATTCTTCTAGTATATCAGGCAAAAGATAAGACAGTTTGAGCCCTGACTCAGCCACATTAGTGACATATTGGATAACTGACTTCACAGAAATGTTTTAAATAAAGGTAATTTTTTTAAAAGACTATTTTATTCAGGAGGAATGAATGTTAAGTAAGGAACTATAATTATTAATATATCTCTGTAGATGAGTTTATTTGTTTCAGGGTAATTTGAATACTGCCCTGAGACAGTATGAACACCATAGCAGTGTGCTACACAAATGAAAATGTTCATTGTACAGACATTGTCAGCCACATATTATATCAGGTGCTGAGGTGAACAGAACTGTCCTGTCTTCAAGGAACTCTTTGGTGTGGAAGATGGTAGGGAAGAAAAGACAAACCGCAAACCATCGATGACCATACTGAGTGATAAAAGCTACAAACAGAGGTACACACAGGCACCTGAGAGTGGGTACATGAATGAAGGACACCTGATCTGGTTTTGGGGCCAGAAAGCTGTTTGAAGGAACACACCTAAAGGACAAATAGGAGTTATCTGGCAAAGGAAGGTGGGTGAAAGTTATTCAAGGCAGGGCTCATACATACAAAGCCCAGAAATAAGACAAAAACAAGGTGCTTTCAATGGATTATCAGCTGTCAGTATGGCTGCGTTGCAAACTTAAAGGCAAGAAGTGAGACGGATGGGGATGACAAAGAAGACAAGGGCCCTAAAAGGCTGTAGATGCCACGTATTAGGGACTGAATGTTTGTGTCCTCCCCATATGTATATGTTGAAGCCCTAACCCCCAATGTGATAGTGTTTGGAGATGGGACTTTGGGGGAGGTAATTATGTTTTAATGAGGTTGGGGTCCCCATGATGGGATTAGTGTCCCTATAAGAAGCAACACAATGAGAAGCAGCTATCTGCAAACCAGGAAGAGAACCTCCATCAGCAACCAAACTACCAGGAACCTTGACCTTAGACTGTCCAGCCCCAGAACTGTAAGAAATAAATTTCTACTGTTTAAGCCACCCAGTCTATGGTATTTCGTTATGGCAGCCCAAGTTGACTAATACACTACATTAATGAATTGGAACATTCTAAGGACAGTGTGATTCTACTGAAGTGTTTTAAGAAGAGAATGACTGGCTGCAGTATGGAGAATGAATTAATGGAGTGGACTCTGGTCTTAGGAAGATGAGGCTGTTCCTGAGACTAAGGCAAGAGTACTGGAAGTGGGGAGTTGAGTGAACAGAATAGTGGTAAAAGCAGTTGTACTTGGCAAGATTCTATTTGGAAGGAGTAGTAAAAAAAAAGATGATTTCACATGTTTAAAATAACATTTAAATATCCTCTAACAGGGGTTGCCTCTGAACCAAACCCTTTGGCAGTAGCAGACTCACCATTTCCAGAGGTTCCATTGTTGAATAGCTCTGTCTGGAAGACAGCTTTCTAATAATGAATCAACAGTACAGATGTAGCATTTATTGCTTTGCTCTCTTCTGTCATTTTGGAGACACATGCTGAGCCTGACACACATGGGGAACTTAGGTGCCCCTCTGATGGACTCCCACAATCATGGTCACGCTGTGTTGTATTTCACTGGTTGTATGTCTGACTTCTCCACTAGCCTGTGAGTTCCTTGCAGGCATGCACAGGGTCATGTTTATAATTGTACCCACAGCCTTTAGCAGAGTGCTGGAACATTGCAAAATGAATGAGTAAATGAATGAATGAATGAATGAATTTTGGGGGGTAATTTTTTAAATTGTGGTAAAATACATGTAATATAAAATTTATGATCTTAACCATTTTTAAATGTACAGTTCAGTGGAATTAAGTACATTTGCATTGTTCTGCAACCATCACCACTATCCATCCCCAGAATGCTTTTCATCTTATAAGATTGAAACTCTATATCCATTAAACAATAATTTCCCATTCTCCCTTCCCCCAGCCACTGGCATCCACTATTCTACCTTCTGTCTTTATGAATTTGACTACTCTAGGAATGTCATGTAAATGGAATTATACAGTATTTGTCTTGTCGTGAATGGCTCATTTCACTTAGCATAATGTCCTCAAGATTCATCCATGCTGTACCATGTCTATTATATGTATTGTATCATATTATATCCATTCATCTGTCAGTGGACACTTGGGTTGCTTCCATCTTTTCGCTATTGTGAATAATGCTGCCATGAACATGGGTGTACAGCTATTTCTTCCAAATTTTCCAATCTTTTTAGGTATATATCCGAAGTAGCTTAGTCATATGGTAATTCTATTTTTGCTTAGTCATATGGTAATTCTATTTTTAATGTTTTGAGGAATCACCATACTCTTTTCCACAACAGCTGAATCATTTTACATTCCTACCAGCAGTGTACAGTGTACAGCAAGGGTTCCAATTTCTTCACATCCTCATCAACACTTATTATTTTCCTGGTTTTTTTTTTTTTTTTTGATAGTGGCCATCTAATGGATATGAGGTGGTACCTCATTGTGGTTTTGAATTGCATTTGCCTAATGATTAGTGATGTGAGCATCTTTTCATGCATCTATTGGCCATTTGTATGTCTTCATTGGAGAAATGTCTATTTAAAACTTTTGCCTATTTTTGAATGAAAATTAAATGAGAATTAAATAACTATAATTTCATGCAACTTGGATGAATCTCACAAACATAATGTTGAGTGAAAGATGCAAAATAGTATTTACAGTATTATTCCCTTTATACTTAAGAACAAGCAAAACAAATATTTGATGTTAAAATCAGGATAGTAGAGGCCAGGCACGGTGGCTCACGCCTGTAATCCTAGCACTCTGGAAGGCCGAGGCGGGTGGATTGCTCGATGTCAGGAGTTCGAAACCAGCCTGAGCAAGAGTAAGACCTCGTCTCTACTATAAATAGAAAGAAAGTAATTGGCCAACTAATATATATAGAAAAAATTAGCCAAGCATGGTGGCGTACGCCTGTAGTCCCAGCTACTTGGAAGGCTGAGGCAGGAGAATCGCTTGAGCCCAAGAGTTTGAGGTTGCTGTAAGCTAGGCTGACGCCACTGCACTCTAGCCTGGGAGACAGAGTGAGACTCTGTCTAAAAGAAAAAAAAAGATTACAATGTGGAACATAGTCTATATAGCAAAGAATTTTTATTTATTTTGATATATCAATCTCTGAACAACAATTTTATTTTATTGAAGGTTTTACAGTGATTTGAGTGCAAGGTGATTAGGTGATTACTTTGAAACCCTGTAAGGTATTTCTTTCAATAGATGAGCATACTAATGTTGCAGCACTTGCAAATGTTCTTAAGATAGACTTACCCTGGTTAAGAATGATGTTTTCATGTATTGCTGACTTCGCCTATAGAAGAGACAAGTAATAAATGTGGATCAGCTTCATTCATCATGGTATAATAATGTTCCATCTGTAAACAGATTTAAATGTACTGTAGTGAAAAAAAAGTACTTTAGATTCACAAAAGATATTCCTTCCACAGGATGGCAAGCAAAGTAGGAGTCCCTAACAAGAAGTTTTGTAAGCTCTGATACTGATACAAATAGTCAAGATCCAGCTAACACGGCCAGTATCAGCAGTTTGAGTCTGGGATACACAAAGCATATTGCAGGAATTTCTGTGGATATGTCACCATGTTGTACCTTCTAGTCAACTTGCAACAGAAAGCTCAGTGGTGCTTCTGATGAGAAAGGAAAACCTGATTTGACTTCCTGCCTAGAACAGATGAGAGTACAGTCATTTGAAATGGTCACTAAGGAAGCAACGACAGATTTAACAACAAAACAGAACACTGATGTTGCCACAACAGAAACAGACTGGGTTCCTCTTGAATTGTGCTTTGCAATTCCACTATTTAGTTCTGAAGTAAGTGAGAGATTTTGTAAGAAAACTGCTACACACAGCCTTTGCAGAAAAGAAAGCCTTCAAAAACTCTTACATTCCAGTAGAAAACTCTGTCTACATGTCCTTAATTTTGTTCACTCATTCAAGGAAGGGCTTCAACACTAGATATTTACACTGAGGCCAGTTTTTCAAGTTTTTTTTTTTTTTTTTTACCATCTTAAGTTCCACATCCTACAAAGAATGTAATGTTTAGAGATGGCATCTTATCAGAATGGAGAGAAGGTCATCTTCTTCACTTCTCACTGCTCATTTTCATTTGTGATAATTTTGTTACATAATTTGTTATTCATACTTTGTGTCTCTTTTTCTTTCTTAAAGTTAGCTTTGAGGCCGGGTGCGGTGGCTCACGCCTGTAATCCTAGCTCTCTGGGAGGCCGAGGTGGGCGGATCCTTTGAGCTCTACTATCTCTACTATAAATAGAAAGAAATTAATTGGCCAACTAATATATATAGAAAAAATTAGCCGGGCATGGTGGCACATGCCTGTAGTCCCAGCTACTTGGGAGGCTGAGGCAGCAGGATTGCTTGAGCCCAGGAGTTTGAGGTTGCTGTGAGCTAGGCTGACGCCATGGCACTCACTCTAGCCTGGGCAATAAAGTGAGACTCTGTCTCAAAAAAAAAAAAAAAAAGTTAGCTTTGACCCAGTGTGGTGGCCTGCACCTGTAGTACCATCTAGGCAGGAGGCTGGGGGAGGGGGGAGGAGGAACAGATCTCCTGAGCCCAGGCATTGCAGGTTGCAGCGAACTACGATTATGCCATTGCACTCCAGCCTGGGCAACAGTGAGACCTTGCCTCTAAAAAATAAAATATTTTAAAAGTTAACTTTACACTGCCAGTCACTAAAACGCATCCTTCTGATGCAGTATAATTTAGGCTTAAATTATGTTCCAAGTGTTTTCTCATTTACAGTTTGGGAAACATTCAGAATTATTTGGAGTCTTGATCATTCTAGCACATCCTAATACAACAAAGAGCTTTTTAGCAATAAGCACTGTATTTCTTATCTTGAGACAATCTGTACTTTTTATAATTCTAAGGATAAAATTTGTAAGCTTTATGATGACTGTTAACATTTATAAGCAGTCATTATGAATATTATAATGGTGATTTTATGTTAGTTTATCAAATATATCTTGTTTGATTTCACATTTGTTACCTTCACTTTGGAGGATAATGAAAAGAGATTTAACTTATTTATTTTTTGAGACACAGTCTGGCTCTATTGCCCGGGCTAGAGTCCTGTGGCGTCAGCCTAGCTCACAGCAACCTCAAACTCCTGAGCTCAAGCAATCCTTCTGCCTCAGCCTCCAGAGTAGCTGGGACTACAGGTATGCGCCACCATGCCCGGCTAATTTTTTCTATATATATTTTTTTAGTTGGCCAATTAATTTGTTTCCAGTTTTAGTAGGGATGGGGGTCTCGCTCTTGCTCAGGCTGGTTTCGAACTCCTGACCTTGAGTGATCCACCTGCCTGGGCCTCCCAGAGTGCTGAGTCTGGGCTTTTTAAAGCAGAGAAATTTTAAAAAATAAAATAAAATAAAGCAGAGAAATTAACAAGAGGCTACAGTGCATTTTGGCAGGGTGTATTGAAATTAACAAAGGGCTATAGTCATGGGGCAGTTTGTGGGGACATTAACAAGGGGAAAATAACAAGGGTCTAGTCCATGGAGCAGGTCTGAGGGATGGTGAGTCTTGGTAAGGAAGTCTGCCCAGGAGCGTTCAGAATCTCAACTCCTTTGTCCTACAGAAAATCCACCATTTCTGGGAAACAACTCAAACAGTCTCATAGTTAAGGATGAGGATTATTTAAAAACATACAGGGGGTGGCTAGGTGTGGTGGCTCACGCCTGTAATCCTAGCACTCTGGGAGGCCAAGGAGGGTGGATCCTTTGAGCTCAGGAGTTCGAGACCAGCCTGAGCAAAAGTGAGACCCCATCTCTACTAAAAATAGAAAGAAATTGGCTGGGCGCGGTGGCTCATGCCTATAATCCTAGCACTCTGGGAAGCCGAGGCAGGCGGATTGCTCAAGTTCAGGAGTTCAAAACCAGCCTGAGCAAGAGCAAGACCCCGTCTCTACTATAAACAGAAAGAAATTAATTGGCCAACTAATATATATAGAAAAACAAAATAGCCAGGTATGGTGGCACATGCCTGTAGTCCCAGCTACTTGGGAGGCTGAGGCAGAAGGATTGCTTGAGTCCAGGAGATTGAGGTTGCTGTGAGCTAGGCTGACGCCAGGGCGCTCACTCTAGCCTGGGCAACAAAGTGAGACTCTGTCTCAAAAATTAAATAAATAAAAATAAAAAAAAACAAGAAAGAAATTAGCTGGACAACTAAAAATATATATAGAAAAAATTAGCCAGGCATGGTGGTGCATGTCTGTAGTCCCAGTTACTCAGGAGGCTGAAGGCAGTAGGATCGCTTGAGCCCGGGAGTTTGAGGTTGCTATGTCTCAAAAAAAAATATATAGGGGGTCACTGAAATTTGTTCATAGAGTCAGTTACATACCAATTAATATAAACTTGAACTTCATGTTTATAAACTAAGGATTTTGATTTTAGATTAGAATTACACATTAGAATCATTAAGGCTATCTATGTCTTCAGGTCAAACCACTCTACTGATAAACCTACTATGTAGACATAATCTTAAGCAAGCTAGATGTTAAATTATATCAGCATAATTTTAAAGATAATTGAATAATTTCAGAGGTTCTCTGGAGTCATAGGCTCTTTTAGAATCTCAAATATTAATTAGAATAAATGGAATCACTTTTTAGATTTTTCAAGTTACCTTCCTTAACATTATGAATATTGCAATACTGATTTTATGTTTATCAAACATATATCTCATTTAATTTTATGTTTTTTTACCTACATTGTAGAGGATAATAGAAAGAGATTTAACTCTTCTTATGAAAAGAGATCTTCCTGTGAAAGTCCTTAAGAAGTTTGTGCCATATTATAATTTAGTTTAGTTCTGCTATAGTATAATTGTTTACTAGTTTAAAAGTGTAACCTAATTGACATTAAGATATATGGCAAACAAAGTATTTGAGAATGTTATAATGTAAATATTTTTGGTAATCTTTTTGTTCTTTATAAAACTGTGTGTGTGTTTAACTAACTCCTATAAATATATATCTTTTGTAAAACTGTTAATATAACCATGTGTTCACTACTATGGCTTATATGTAAGATTTAATATTTTGGAGAAGGTTAACTGTGGCACAGTCAGTGCTGTGGTTGGGGTAAATACAGTAATGTTAAGTTTTCTATTTTGTCCTACACAGGGGAGAAACTAAATGTATGTTATAAATGTTTCCTATATAAGAAAATGAATATAAATTAATATCAAAATAATTTCTAATGACTGTGATTCACTCATTTATTCCTCCAGTAATTGTTATTGAATTATTTTGTGTTACTAGTGTTTTTTAGTAGATAACGTCTACAGTTTTTCAACTGGAAATTTTAAGTACTTCATTTGATCAAGGATCTTTATTTTGATTTCTTAATTTGCATATATAACAATGGTCAGGGCTCTTTAATCTCATTTTCATTTGTTTTGTTTTACTAGCAATAGTTATTTTATTATTCACATATTAGTGCTGTTAGCTGACTGTAAAGATATATACCTTAATATAAAAGACTGAATATTTTAATGGTTGGTAGTGAACCCAGTTGTTCTTGGATTGGGGCTTAAAGTATGAGAGTGATTTGCTGCTATATTTCCTTTGAGAAACAGTGGAGGAAAAATGAAATTTAATAACAGATTTTAGGTAAAGCACTGAAAACCCATATGTTCAATTCTGGTTTCTCATGTGAAAATGGAAAGACTAATCCTCTGAAGACCTAGCAGGCTCTAAGAAGTTGGGGAGAATCTGCATTTTCAGAACTGTGAGCAAAATGTAAACTACTGCTATATTTATGCTTTGCTTTATGAATTACACAATTAATTCATGTAAAGATGTACCTTTTAACTTAATGTTTTTCCAATTCAACATTTAAAAGGTAGGATTTCTTATTTATCAACAAAGATTCATTAAAAAGTTTTAATTTGATTCTGTTACAAATGTTTAAAGTAATTCCATCAGGCTATGTATTGCCATTTCCTCACCCCCTTGTTTTAGAAACCAAGAGGAAGAACATGAAAAAGGACATGGAAGTTAACAAATGTAGGTTCAACTTCATCTCTCAAGTGGGTTTAAAGATATTCAGTTTCATATTATTTTAAAACAAGTATGATCAAATTTCTTTGATTTCTTTTTTAAAATGCAATCAGATAATTTTATGTTTCTTTGGTGAGGGGATGAGAATTAATTAATATAGCCAATCTACTCAATATTTTTAGTAGAAATTACCAGAGACAACAGAAATGTTTAACTTTTTCTCGTGTTGGTTTTTATTACTTGACGTTTTCAGTTTTCTCTTTCATTCTTGTGTCATTTTTCATTTTCAGTGCTTCAAATGCAGTTTATTTAAAGATTTTAAAGTTCCAAAACTAAGTATAGTGGATTGTTTCCTAGCATGATATCAAAATTATACAACAAAATTTATGAAACTTTGTCATATGTTTACAAATAAACTGTTGTGTGTGCGTGTGTGTATATATATACACACACACCACACACAATTCAATGAAATAGATGTGAAACAAAATTTTAAAATGCACTTATCTGTTCTCATACATTTTCCAATTTGTCCACAGGATATTTTATGACTTGGACAAGCTATAATGTATATAGCTTGTTATAATGTAAATATTTTTGATGAATTTTTTTGTTCTTTATAAAACTATGTGTATGTTTAACTAACTTCTATGAATATATGTCTTTCTTAAAACTGCTAATATAACCATATGTTCAATATTATGGCTTATATGTAAGATTTATTATTTTAGAGAAGGTTAACTGCAGCACAGTCAGTGCTGTGGTTGGGGCAAATATAGTAATGTTTAGTTTTCTATTTTGTCCTACATGTGGGAGAAACTAAATGAATGTTATAAATGTTTCCTATATAAGAAAATGAATATAAATTAATATCAAAATAATTTCTAATGACTGTGATTCACTCATTTATTCCTCCACTTATTTATTCCTTGCTAAAAATCCAGAGGTATAGTGTTTGTATGTCTGTAGCATTGCTTTGATCTTCCTAGCTTCATCCAAAAAAAAAATTTTATTAACAGGATTTGTTTTTAAGGATTCATGCTAGTTCTTAGTGATCTCTACTTTCCTTTTTGAGTCTCCATACATTATCCTTTTAATAGTCTCTTGAATTTTGCCAAGGATAAACAACAAGTATATAATCTTTGGAATCCAAATTCTTCCCTGGGTTTTTTTTTTGGGGGGGGGGGTTAAATTTATTTTTACATTTCAAAATATTATGGGGGTACAAACACTTTGGTTACATATAATGCCCTTGCGCTGCCCAAGCCAGAGCTACAAGCGTGCCCATACCCCAGACAGTGAACTCAGCACCCATTAGTTGTGAATTTACCCATCCCCTCCATCTCCCTCCCAGCCGCCCGGCACCTGGTAAATGTTACTTCCATGTGTGCACATAACTGTTGATCAGTTAGTACCAATTTGATGGTGAGTACATGCGGTGCTTGTTTTTCCATTCTTGTGATACTTCACTTCAAAGAATTGGCTTTAGTTCTATCCAGGATAATACAAGAGGTATCAATTTACCATTGTTTCTATGGCTACTACTCCATGGTATAAATATACTACACTTTATTAATCCACTCATGTATTGTTGGGCACTTGGGTTGTTTCTACATCTCTGCAATTGTGAATTGTGCTGCTAAAAACATTTGAGTGTAGATGTCTTTATTACAGAATGACTTTTTAACCTTTGAGATTCTTCCCTATTTTAACAGGCAAGGTAATACTTTCATTTGCAGGCCTCAGGATCCACCCTGTTGTTCATTTCCTCAAAGATCACTGACAAGTTCAACAATCTCACCACAAATTTGTCAAGCATCCTGGTCATCAGTTCATCACAGCCAGAGACAGAAACTCCTGTGCAAAAGCTAGACCAGCTAGTGGATGAATGGGAGACTCCACATGCCAGAAATATTAATAATCTGCCTTGACTTCTTAGCTTCCACTCTACTTCTGCCAGGACTGTGCACTCAGTGTGTTTTTCTTTCCTGCTATAATTATCCAGTCTCCCTCCAGGTATGGACCCCTCAGCTGTTCCCTGACAATTCCTTCTACCTGTGAAAACACACCCATGGCACCAGGACCTGATTTAAGTCAGGGCTCACCACTGGGTGACATTATGCAGGTGATTTAACTTCTTGTTAACAAACCCACAGGGGGGGTTTACTGTTGCTGGCTGCACAGAAAGCCAATTACTGACGCGAGGATTGTCAAGGAAGAATTTACTACAGTGAATTATCTACTGGGAGGGGAAGCTATAGACTGCCTCAAATCTGCTTCTCCTATTAACAGCAGGGTCAGGGGGTTTTCTGGAGGTGAAATGAATATTGCAGGAGGGGAGTGAGCATCACTATGTGTTTGCGGTGGAGTGCAGGGCATGCAAGAACAGTGAGAAATCATGCTAGTACATAAGTCTGTCGAAACAAAAAAAAAAGTCAAACTTTGTAAAATAATTTTAGAGAGATTTACTCTGAGCCAACTTTGAGGACCATGACTGGGAGCCACGCCCAAAAAGCCTTGAGCAAGTGAACTCGTTATGGCTGGATTACAGTTTGGTTTTATACATTTCAGGGAGACAGGGGTTACAGGTGAAGTCATAAATCAATATGTGGGAGGCATACATTGGTTTGGCCTGAAAAGGTGGGCCATCTCGAGGCGGGTGGCTTACAGGTTATAGGTGGGTTTAAAGATTATTTGGCTTGTAATTGATCAAAGACATAAAGCTTTGTCTAAAGGTTTGGAATGGGCCAGGCATAGTGGCTCATGTCTGTAATCCTAGCACTCTGGGAGGCCGAGGTGAGCAGATCATTTGAGCTCAGGAGTTCGAGACCAGCCTGAGCAAGAGCAAGACCCCGTCTCTACTAAAAATAGAAAGAAATTAATTGGCCGATTAAAAAATATATAGAAAAAATTAGCCGGCATGGTGGCACATGCCTGTAGTCCCAGCTACTCTGGAGGCTGAGGCAGGAGGATTGCTTGAGCCCAGGAGTTTGAGGTTGCTGTGAGCTATGCTGACGCCACAGCACTCTAGCCCAGGCAACAGAGTGAGACTCTGTCTCAAAAAAAAAATGGTTTGGAATGTTTTGAACATAATGAGCTGTTTATCAGAGATAAGCCACCAGACATATATTTGATGTGTAAATTGAGGACCTACAGGTTTATCTTGCATATCCTTAGGCCTATTAATGGGTTATAAAGGATGTCTCCAAGAAGGGAGGGGCATGATGAGGCATGTCTGACCTCCCTCTTCCTGTCAGGCAATTTAGTTTTAGGATATTCCTTTGGCCAAGAGGGGGCCCATTCAGTCAGCCAGTGCAGGGAAGAGGGGTGAACCTTAAAATTTTATTTTAGTTCACAGGTCACACGACTTAAAAATGGCACAAAAGTCCTAGGGCCGTAAGTCCTAGGCTTGTATGCCTGCTCTGTAGGTCCTTGGGCACAATCTGTGGTGGAGAATCATTTATCTTGTCTTTGCCGGATAAATGGGTGGTGTAAGGCTTTGTGGTTATCTCCTGACTGTAAGGAGGCTCCGCCATTTCTGGGAAACTCAAAAGAGAATGATCAGTGCAACAGAAAGTTACAAAATTTTGGTCAGCAAATCTTGCTGTCCTGGAAACTTGAGACATAAGAGAACTACAAAAAAAAAACCTATAAAAAATGCTTTCTTGGTTATGAAGCCGGTTACACTCTTTGGGACTCTGGTTTCCTCAACTGTAAAATGGAGGCTAACGCCGGCCTTCTGTCTTCGACTCCCCAAATGCATGTGTTTGTCCCGGCCACAGGGCCCAATTATTGGTTGTTTAGGAGTCCCTGATTCCCACAGACCATCAGCCACTTAAGGGCAAGCCAGGCCCGCTCCCCCCATCTCCTGACTCCCTTTCTCATCCCCGGGCTGTGCACACAGCTGGCCTGGGCCCTGCTCCGCCTGCTCACTTGCGTGGCCAAGCCAGTATGCTAGTCCGTGTGTGCGGGCAGGAGGCCACGCTTGGTGCCCGCGCCCCGCCTAGGAATGAAGTGTCGGGTCCCCGAAGGGCGAGGCCGGTGGGCGGCGAGAGAAGGCGGGAACGCCAGCTGCGCCCAGCGGCCGTTGCTGGTTGCTGGGCCACCTGCCTCTGCAGTCCGGATTGGTTCCTCCCCTGGTAACGCGGCAGCCCTAGCCAATCGACAGCGAGGCCGGTGGGGAGGCCCCGCCCCGGCCCGCGGGATCCCGCGCTTTCTCCAGGCTGGCGGGTGGCTTGCCCTGTGCGGAGTCGCGGGCTGGGGCCATAAAGGGTGGCGTGCGCTTATGCCCAGCCTGACCTCTGGGACGCTGTTAGCGCCCTGGCTGTGAGGCCGAGGCGTGTGTGACCCTGGACAAAACTTCTTCTTTCTGGGCATCAGTCTCGCCATTCTCACAGTGGGGTTGGCGGACCGGGACAGTCTGCGAGGCAGAGGCGGGGAAGAGCGCCGGGGTGGCCATCTGGGGGAACCAAGGGGTAAACGCGTGAATCCGCCCGCACGGAAATGGGAGTGGAGAAGGGCACAGAGAGAGCCGTAGGCGGGGCGGTCCCTGCGGAAAGGCGGTGGCTCGAGGGTCCAGTCACCCCACGTGGGAGCCGGCAGGCCCCGCCCCCGGGATCTCAGCCGCGCTGCCGCCCGCGCCGCCCGCACTGCAAGCCCCGCCGGCCGCGCCTACTGATCGAGCTCCGTCCGCGCTTCCTCCACGCACCCTCCGCCCGCCGCCACTCAGAGCCGCGCGCACTCTCGTGTTCTCCCTGCGGTCCGGTGAGTCCGGGCCCGCGCCCCGGAGTCGTGCGGAGCTGCGCGTTTCCCGCTCTTTAATTTCCCTTCTCTTCCAGCCTAGTTTGTACTTTTCCTCTCTGTCCTTGGTTCTTTCTCTTTGTCTCTTTTCTCTCACTCTTTCTCTAACTCCCTTTTGTTCTCTCCCTCTCGCGTTCAGCGAGCGTAACTTGAGCCTCCACCCTTCCTCCCCTCGCCGCGATGCCCAGTCCCTCCTTGGGTGGGGGCTTTCGGGACGCGTCAGTGATAACCGTAATGACCTTTCCCTCCCAGCCGGCGACAGGCCGTGTGCCCCCAACACCCCTCCTGGGGCCGTTTCTTCTGGGAGGTGACTTTGAGTTGCTCATTGTGGCCTTTGCAGGGCTCGCTCCCTGCCCCACCATACTCCCCGAAGCTCGATCTGGGCCCTAGCCGACTCCCATTTCTTTGTCCCCTCGTGACCCTCTCACAACTCTCCCGCTCACAAAGTCTGATGACTTCGATGGGGGATGCTTATCTAGAGTACTGAGTGTTGCAAAAGCAGAAGCCTGGAAGAGACCCAATTTGTGATACTCAGCAGACGGGGGAGGGAGATGGGCCCTGTTCCCCACCTCCCACCAAGGCCAGGACTGATTGGGCTTGTGTGTCTTGGGCACGTGCCTCTTTCCTTGCTGGAGTTGGTCCTTTAAGGTGGATTTCCCTTTCTAAACTCTTCTCCTTTGCCCTTCCCCACAGGACACATAGTATGACCATTAGGTGTTTCTTCTCCCACCCATTTTCTATGGAAAACCAAGGGGATCGGGCCATGATAGCCTCTGGCAGCTTTGAAGAACGGGACGCCTTTAGAGAAGCTTGATCTTGCAGGCCTCAGCGTGAGACCTTACAAAGCCGGGTAAGTCTAAGGGAGCTGCGTCTTACTGCCTCCTCCTAGCCCTGTGGTCTAAGGCCAGGAGTCAGCAGGACATTAAGAAAAATAACCACCACACACCCCAGTGAAGTGGCTCTTCACAGTTAACAAAGCACTTTCCTTACATCCCTGGCCTTTAAGCTGACCCTGACAAGCCAAGGATAGTGGTCCCCATTTTATAAAGGAGGAACGTGAGGCCCAGGTGGAACAGTGATTGGCCCTAGGCCAATCTGGGAGCGGCAGCAGAGTAGGACAAGAACCTATGGTTCTAGCTTCATATTACTGACTCCAGCTTTTGACTGTCCCTGAGACTGAGATTAGTAATCAGGTGTACTTTTGGGGCTCCAAAACTGGTTATTTGGGGACTATAAAATATGATTAACCTTTTATAGCCCTGTGTTTTACTGTTCTGCCATTTGAGCGCGTCTTCACAAAGCCTCAGGTGGGCCAGGCTCCAGGGAAACGAATAAGATCAGGTCTTGCCCTATAGGAGGTCCTGATGTAGTTGCTATGGTAAGTATCCTCTTGATTTCCCTGTTTGCCCCAGCCACCTGGGGAGAGCAGCCCAGGAGGAAGAAGCTGGCTGAGCTGTTTGTTTCTGTGAGTCTGTGTATTCATAATTGATTCCTACCACATCCTCCCTCCACCAGCCAGCTCTGCCCTCCTGAGCCTCAGCAACAGATGCAGCCAATCAGGCTAGGCTCAGAGCAGCTGTTTCTAGGAAGTCTGAGAAGCAAGCTCAGGGGAAGGAGCAGGTCACCCTCCCCGACTGGGGTGCTGGGCTCACTTCCTCCTGGGGCAGTAGAAGATGGTGTTGTTCTCTAACTCTGAGAACAAAATGGAGATTTGGTTTCCTATATTACTTGCTAATCACTTAGCATTATTTTAAGACCCAGCTGATTGTTAACCTTGTCTAAGAAGTCTTTTCTGATCACCAGCCTTTCCTTTTGACTCTCTCCCAATCTAATTAGTTGTTCCCTCCCCTGCATTTTGAGAGTATGTCCTGTAAGCCTCAAATGCAGCTTGGATCACCTGCCCACTCCCTGTGCCTCAAAATAAGTCCCCTCTAGGATAGATGTTGTCTCCTGTGTCTCAGTGAACCAGTGCCCAGCAAAACAATCTTGTTGAAAGAATGACTCTAGAGGCCGGGCGCAGTGGCTCACGCCTGTAATCCTAACACTCTGGGAGGCCGAGGCAGGTGGATTGCTTGAGGTCAGGAGTTCCAAACCAGCCTGAGCGAGACCCCGTCTCTACTAAAAATAGAAAGAAGTTAATTGACCAACTAAAAATATATATACAAAAATAAATTAGCCGGGCATGATGCCGCATGCCTGTAGTCCCAGCTACTCGGGAGGCTGAGGCAGTAGGATCGCTTGAGCCCAGGAGATTGAGGTTGCTGTGAGCTAGGCTGATGCCACAGCACTCACTCTAGCCTGGGCAACAAAGCGAGACTGTCTCAAAATAAAAAAAAAGAATGACTCTAGAGAGCCTGAGCTGTGTAGTGGCTGGGGATAGAATTACTGATGGGCTGGGAGTCATCTTGTCCTTTCCTTTCCTTCTTGACTTAAATAAGTCCAGACCCATGAGAGCTGCTCCTGGCTTAGTAATGCAGAACATGAGGCTGTGGGTCTGTGCTTGTCAGGTCTTGGTGTGCCTTAGACCATTCTCCACTTCTCTCGGCCCTCCAGATAGGTCCAAAGAAGCAGGAATGTGGGCATCATCAGGGAAATCTCCCAGCTAGTCTAGCAGCTATTTGTGAGGCAGCACCAGAATCGCCCTGATGCAGACTCTCCCTGCAGTGAAAGGGAAGAAGCCCTTCACAAAATATGGACTCCTCCAGCAGGAATTGCTTCTCTAGCCCCTACTTGAGTACTTCTGGAGCTCACTCCAATTTTCCCTCAGGGCCACTTTGAGTCCTGCTTGGGGACATAGTGATATCAGGAAACGTACAGGTGGGGCTGGTGAGCCGAGAGGGCCTGGAGACACTGTTGCTGATGGGGCTTCTCTCTACCCTTGTTAGACTCCGGCAGAGTTCCTCTATCTCGTCTTGTTGCTGATTGAGGGTGCCCATTTCTCCAACTTTTCTCCATCTCCTGGGAGGTAGCAGGAAATCAGCATCATGGTTGGGTTCAAGGCCACAGATGTGCCCCCTACTGCCACTGTGAAGTTCTTAGGGGCTGGCACAGCCGCCTGCATTGCAGATCTCATCACCTTTCCCCTGGATACCGCCAAAGTCCGGCTGCAGGTGAGGGGATGAAGCCTGGGGTGCTGATGGCGTCTAGTCTACACAGACTCCTCAAGGGCCAGTGAGGTG
>VSMD01105136.1:0-16407 GCA_008750895.1 Mirza zaza
TCTCGGCTCCGCCCCCAAGGCGGGTATACAAACTTTGGAGCCAAGGACCTAGCCCCAAGTCCCCGGATGTGGGGGTCGTAAAGTACCTCTGCTTAGTAACCACTAAAGGCAGTCTGCCCAGATGGGTTCCGCACTCCGGACACAGAGCGCGGGAGACCTGTGTAAGGAGAGACCGACCAGGAGCGGGCAGGCAGACCCTGGGACCCACCAGTACCTGTCTTCTGGTTCCTTAATTACACCGGTGGAGATAAGCGGCAGGAATGAGAAGAGTTTCTATCTCAGCTCCGCCCCCAAGGCTGGGACAGAGACTTTGGAGCCCAGGGCGGGGCTCCGGGTCGCAGGAGAGCGTAGAAGACAATGATTCTCTGCCTTAATTCTACCAAGGGCAACCTCCCCTGTAGTACTGCCCCGTCCAGGCAGGGTCCACTCTCTGAGTTCAGAGTCAGTGCCACTTGTGCAGCAAGTGACCGTCCAATATCAAATTGGTGGAGCAGGGGCGCGTTCCAGAGCTCTCTCTGCGCCTCCCCTCCAATCCCCGAGCCCAGGTCAGCGCTGGGATGCCAAGTCAGCGCTGGAATGCGGAGGCGGAGCGGTGCGGAGGCGGGAGCGGTGCCGGAGGGGCAGAGAGAGGGGGGTCCTAATGGATCAAGGAGTTTAACTTAGCGCACTCTGGCCTCTCAGTGCTGTCCCAAACCTCCTCTATATCCAAAGTCAAAGCCTCCTTCTGTGTAAACTCCCCTTAACCTTGACCTGGGAGTGTTCTGCAGGGAGATGCCCGAGAGGGCTCTGGTTCCTGCTGCGCGGAGAGGGGTTGCTGGGCTCGGACCCTCCCCCTCCTTAAACTGTCGCTGCCGTGTGCTCTGGAGAGCTCAGTGTTCCCTCTCTAGTCTCCTCTCCACATGGCTTTGTCCCGCGCTGCCACTTCTCACCAACTTCAGGTACCTCCCGGCCTACGTGGGAGTGGAGCTCGGTGCGGGAGGGGGTGTTGCTCAGCTCCAGGTAGGGCTGGCGCCACTGCCAGCCGGCAGCGGCTTAAACCGCGCCTCACTCGCTCCCTGTTGTGTGCCTCCGAATCCCCGATTTTTACGGAAGAATAATCGATTCACCTTTGCTTTAGGCTGTAAATGGTCTTATCCCTCCGTTTCCCGGTGGATGTCTGCAGGCTTGCGAAGCTGGTCCTGTGGAAGTGCGGATCGCTCGCTTGTGGCTATCCACTTTCTTCACTTTTCGCTCTGGGAGCAGAGAGCCAGGAGGGCACCCCTAATCCGCCATGTTGGAACCCTGCCAATATATTTCTTTAAATTAAATAATATCCCTTTGCTATTTGCCCAACAAATATATGTTTCACTCTTGAAATATACTGAGCATTGTGCTAATTTTCTATGAAAATGGATAATTTGCTTCGGTTAAGGCACTTTTAAATTCTACATAGGCAGAAATTCAATAAAAGCAAACCTAAGATTCATGAGACTTTGTAATCTATATTAGCACAGAATTTCATGTGCTTCTTCTATTAAAGGAAGAAGGTTTTGACCCTGCTTTCACACTAGAATCACCTGAGAAACATTAAAAATGTTATCTGACCACACTGTCAGGAATTCCAATTTAACTGGTTGGATGGAGCCTAAGAATTGCTGTATTTTGAAGTTTAACAGTTGATTCAAACAGGCGACAGACTTGAGAATTACTAAGTCAATTAACAGAGTATTAATACTATTCTTAATTACTAAAATATTGCTGATATTCAAGTATCTTTGTTGAATTGTGGTAGGCAAACTTCTAAGATGACTCTCAAGAAATCTGTACTGGGTACACACTCCCTGTATAATCCCCTCCTCTTGAATGTGGGTAGAATAAATGTATATGATGGGATTTTCACTCTCTTGATTAGGTTACATTATATGAGTCTCCAATTTAGCAGACTGGATGGAAATATTTGAAGCAAATGAGATTCTCTTGCTAGCTTTGAAGAAGCAAGCTGCCATGTTTTGAGAGGGGCTTGTGACTAGAATCTGAAAATATCCTAGGAGCTTAGAGCAGAACCTGGCCAACAGCCCAGGAGCTGAGAGCAAACCCTGGCCAACAGCCCACAAGAAAACAGGACTTCAGTCCTATAACTGCAAGGGACGGAATTCAGCAAACAACTTGAATGAACTTGAAAGAGGACCCAGAGTTTCAGATGGGACCACAGACCTAATCAACAAATTGATTTCTGCCTGGTAAGACCCCGAGCAGAAGGCCTATTTAATCCCTGCCTGAATTCCTAATTCATGGCAATTCAGAGATAGTAAATTTGTGCTGCTTAAGTTACTAAATTGTGGGAATTTGTTAAACAGTGGTAGAAAACTAATACATGAGTCAACAAATAACTACTTTTGAATTGTAATGACATCCAAGTGATTTCACTGTCATTATTTTTATTCTGACTGAGATCATTATCCTCCAAATCCTTTATTTTATTTTTTGTTCAACTCCTAATCTTCTAGTGTTTTATTAGTAAAGACATGGTGATGAAAGGAAAGGTGATGAGAGAAGTTATTATGAATAAAATTAGTGGGTTGTTTCAATTCACTTATAATTAAGATATCTAGGAGATACAGACTTTCTTTTTTTCATCTGGTATATAAAGCCTTTTATATAAAGGCTTCAAATTTTAAAAAGAAGAAGAAAAGTATTTATTAAGAACTTCAGTCATATAAGGGTAATTTTCTTCCAAACAATCTCTATTTGCACTAGAATATTGTAATAAGTAGGATGATTACATGGAAATAAATCCAAGCAAGCATTGCTTAGCAACAGTTATCACTAGACTATGGATTTGATATACTTAACATGTTGTAGTGAAACAACCAGAAATACATTCGGGCAGAGCTCTAGATTCCTACCCATTTCCCAGTATGCTTTGTGAGTTTTAATATGTGAATATTCCACTAAACATCAAATCACTGTATTCCATTATAAATATGCTCTTGACCTCACCCTGCTATGGATTAATATTTGTCAGAACTGGGATGACCCACTTCAGGAATCTTCTCTAAACAAGGTATGCCAGATGCATGCATGATATTCCTGATTTTTTATGCATTGATGCTAGAAATGTTTTTGGTATTTGGTGTGTTTTACAAATAATAGAACTTGATGTTCTAAGTGTCAGAGAGTCATAGCTTAACATTACAAATACTTTTAATTGTAATGTTTTCTTATTTTCCTTATTATCTGCCATTATTATTCCAATGTTTCAAAATAAGGGGAACTAAGGCATAATTAAAGCCCAAGATAAGTTAAAGAGATCACTCTACAGTTGAGTTATTATTCCTATTCTTTGCATTTCCTTCTCCTATTCCATTAAATCAAAATAAATAGTGTCGTACTAAATTATTAATAGTTTTGGTAATGTGCTAATATTATTAAAGCCCTCTGATCAGTATATGATAGCATATTCAATGTGTGGTAACTTTGAATACAATATTTATTATCTACACATGTTTCTACTTGAAATGTTTGTGTGTGTGTGTGTATATATATACATATATATACATATATATAATTTATAGTATCCTTAATTTAACCCACATTTTTAAAGCTATGACTCATAAGGCATTTTTATCAAATTCCCTACTACCCTGCTTTTTCTTTTCATCAAGTGTCCTAGCTCAGATTCCCATATCCTCCTCTAATTTGAGCTGATTACTATATTCATTAACACCAGTGTTATGGGTGGCACTGTATGGCTTTTCTTATTGACTTTCTCAGGCTGACCCATTGGTTCCAAGATCTTTTTCTTTGTTGAGTTGCCCTCTCATTTTACTGGAGCAAATTTGGTCCCATGAAAAGACACTGAGAGGATGTTGTTTGAGTCCCTGAATGAAAGCACATATTTTTTATTGTACCCTTATATTTAAATAATATTTTAAACTATCTATTCTATAATAAATATTTATTCTTCAAAATTTTGAAGACATCATTCCATTGTTTTCCAGTTTCCACTTTATCTATTAAAAAGTCTGCTGCCATGTTGATTCCTATTTCTTTGTTTATATCTTTTCATTGCTGCTGGTGGTAGGGGTGGTCTCTGCAGTCTTGATAATGACCTTAATTTAATACAACGATGCTTAAAATTTATTTTTTTGAAAATGTAAACATTCTCAATTTTCAAGATCTTCTCATCGTTCTCAGATTACTCTTGTATCAAAACATCCAATTCTGATTTATGTATGATGTTTTCATATTAAATATAATAATTGAGGTTCTGTGTATTTTAATATTCTTAATTTTTGATTGTTTTTATTTATATTATTAAATTCCATGTTAATGTATCCTGTTTTTTCACTCAGAAAAAGTCCCTAAACAGAATTATCCAAACCTTGAGCTTTGAGCATAGATTTGATGCTTCTTGGTTGGAAGTCATTTCCCCCCCCCCCGCCCCCCTTTTTTTAGCTTGATGTGGGAAGTCAGGAAGAAAAAAAAAATCTTAATGCTAGGAACAAATAGAAATATCCCTGTTGTTTCTTCCTCTTCATTTTTTCTGCATTTCAATGACACTATGTTAGGTTCTTTGTTTGCATTAATTGCTCCATCAGTACACCAAGCTGCCCTTTTATCAAATCTGCAGCTTCAGGTGGCATCTCTTTCTCTGATTTCTGCCTTTCACAATTGGATGGGATTTTTTATTTGTTTGCTTATTTTACAAATTATTTATCCGCTGATTTATGTCTCCAGTTTCTTTGTCATTATAGAGTTCCAATATGCTGTCCTTAACTAAAAGGGTAGAAATTAAATGATTAGATGATTCAATGAAATACCCTAATTATCTCTTTTCCTGTTTCTGTCTTTTAAATTTAAATTTTTAATTGTTCCATACCCATTTTTGTCTAGGGATCCTTGTCTTAGTCCATTTGTGTTGCTATAAAGAAACATCTAAGGTTGGATAATTTATAAAGAAAAGAGGTTTATTTGGCTCCTGGTTCTTCAGGCTGTACAAGAAGAATGTCTTCAGTGTCTGCTTCTTGGAGGGGCCTCAGAAAGCTTCCAATCATGATGGAAGGTGAAAGGGAGCAGGCATCACATGGCAAGAGAGGAAGGGGTAGATCTCAAGCAGAGGAAATGCCTGGATTTTTTCAACAACCTGTTTTCATGGGAACTAAGGGTGAGAACTCACCCCCACAAGAATAGTACCAAGCCATTTATAAGGGATCCTACACCATTACCCAAATACCGCACATCAGGTTCCCTTTCCAACACTGAAGATCAAATGTCAACATAACACTTGGTGGTGCTAAACAAACTATACTGAACCATAGCAACTGGCATGAAGGGAAAATGTTACCATTTCTTAGGCATAGAAAAAGAAAATTGGTAATTTTATTTAATAAATATTTAGAGAATAATGTCTGATTCAGTCACTGATATAAGCATATTACAAGTATTAATCATTTCAACCTAATAACACACTATACAACTGTTATTAACTTTATTTTACATATAAAAAACTGAGGCACAGAGGTTTAAGTTTCTTGTTTGTGGTTCTACAACTAGGAAGTATTGGAACCAGTACCAAACTTAGGTAATTAGACTCCAGCTTTCCTGAGTTTAACCACTAGGCTGCAATGTTATTAGGCTATTATATCAATATCTAAACATTGAAATATCAAACTAAAAAGGTGCAAAAGTATAGATATTGCTTTACTGCTTATATGATATGCCATGGATGTCAGTGTAACTTAACAAAATAGGTATCTGATTTGTTCACTAGTGAATTGACATAATGTCTCTGAGTAAAGACACTGCGAGGAAACCAATGAAGTCAAATGTTGATGTTTTATTTTGTGTTATTTTAGATTCACTTCTCTCTGATCTAATGGAATGAAAGATACTATAACACCAATAACAACTACAGTGAAATTATGTGTGTATATGCATGTACATATATGTGTATATATTATACATATTTATATATGTATATATACATATATGTATCACATATTTATTAAAATGATATAACAATAAAACTTTTAATAAACTAAGTAAGAGGAAAACTTAGATAAATAACCAATGGACAGAGATTTATCATATATCTTCATGAAAAAGTCCTAACCTTATACACATGATGACATCTGCCCTTATTCATATTTAATTTTGTTCACTAACCAATTGGTAAACTTATTCAGAATAAAAATCTTTTATTGTATCACATGGATACACTTGCCTGTCAGCATTTATAATTTTGACCAGAGCTATGGAAGCAATCAAAGAAGAAATGTCCTTCCTAAATTATATATCTTCATTCATTTGAAATATGCTTCCATTTATTCTTTCAAATTATAGACAATTAGTTCATCATCTATATGTTCTTTAGCTTCACAGTATTACTATGATACATTTTGTCAGTTAAGAACTTCTTCATTTTAGAAGATATGGTTTGAGAATTCAGCAAAATACTTTGTGTCTATACTGGAACTCATGAATTCACAGCGCATACATGAGTGAACTTAAATATCTTCCCACATCTTTTGATACTGTCTGAAAAATTTGGGGGCAAGTACTTTTTATGTATGTATTAGTACATGTATGAGAGGTAAAAAAAGAGGCTTACCAGATTTTATCTTTATTACATTAGCATTGTAGAGGAATATTTGTTTAAAATCCTGTGGCATTATAGCTTTAACTAGATTTCAGGATCTAGGCTTCATTTTTTTTTAACTATTTCAGAAATTATTTCTATGACTTACTTAATTTACAATCTCTTTTGAAATTTTAAATGAATTTTAAAACATTCATGGTCACAAAAATTGTTTTTCAATTTATTATTGAAATGGTTGTTATTTACATTTAACCCCTTAAGTAATGACATTTGCAATTCTATAATTATTAATTGTGTTATAATAATCATTTACTGAACCTATTTACTGGCGTACAAATGCTTAATAAAATTAACTTCAGTATGACTTAATGTAGTTGGTACTAGCTAAGTAGAGATAATAACAACAGTATGGTTATTATTTACTTAGTTCTTAACTCTAAGCCATCTCAAAATTGTAGAGTTGATACTGCCTACATTGTTTCCTGGTTAATTGATGGTAATTATTATTAACTTTGCACTACAATTATGTCAGGACCTTCCAAGAGAGGGTAAAGTTAATTTGGGCCTGTTGCAGAAATAGCACAAAATGCAATGTCAGAGAGAATAAGGTATGTTAGGAAGAAATGGGAAGATAAAATAAAGAACCTTTTTTAGAACCATCTTGCAGAGGTTTTAAGTGGAAGGATAAAATATCTGGGTTTAGTTAGGTCAGTGGTGAAAAATCATCAAGAACATTTTTGCAGGGCAGTAATAGGATTAGAACTGTGTTTTTAAAAGATAAAACGAATAGCTGGACAAGGACTAAATTTGGAGCACAGGAAGATTAGAAGAATTAACCCATCAGGAAACTTTCAGTAGAATAAGGTAGAGTTAGAATGATAGCAGAGTAAAATGATACCTGGTCATTGCATAATGCTTCCTAATTTGATTTCTTTCTCTGTGTCATTGAATTTACACAGCAAACCCAGTAAGCAGCAAAGGGTGGATTCCAAAAACATACATTGTATTATATTTCTATAGTCTGAGAGAATAAGTGAATTGCTTTGTATAAATGATTGAGAAGTAGAAGCCTTTATTTTGAAATCTAGATATGTTTTTCACAAAAGAAATAATGTGTAAGCAAATATTTAAAAATAGCAAATGATTGGAACTATAGGAGACAAATGTCAGTATGACCAAACAAACAAATGAAGAAAAAAAAAAGAAAAAAGGAAGCTTCTGTGAACTTGGAGAATGCTTACTTTTACTAAAACAGGAAGTCACAGTCCCAGATTGTTAAATCACAAGATTGTAGGGCAGTATACAAGGGAACCATGAGCAAAATGACTGACTATTCACAGCAAAAAGGTAATGTCACAACAGCAATATACACACCTATAATTTCAATTAAATCAGAGAATTATGAACTATTTAGAATGCAGAAGTGCAAAAGATAATTGAAATGAAAGTATAATTGACATACTGCACTGTTTGATTCCATTGATATGTGTTGGGGTGAAGGGAAGCTTCCTGTTCACCTTCAGCTGGTTCCCTAAAAAATCACCTCAAAATAAAGCACATTAACAAGAGAAAAAGATTACAAAT
Organism: Mirza zaza; assembly: GCA_008750895.1. NCBI lineage: Eukaryota > Metazoa > Chordata > Mammalia > Primates > Cheirogaleidae > Mirza > Mirza zaza. The sequence continues at coordinate 8,165 of VSMD01105136.1, forward strand.
TTATTTACTGTGTGCACTGGGAGAATCACAAAGTGATTGCCCAACATTCCCAGGGGATCAGGAAGCTTTTATACCTTCGTTTTAGAGGGGAAGAAGAGGAGGAATATTGGTAATTCTGTTGAGGAGCACTAGGTGATTAGGATGAATAGATGCTTGGGAGAATGAATAAATGGTGGAAACAGATTGACTTGTATTAATAAACTGTTTTCTTTGGAAATTAAATTAACCTTAGAGACAGGCATTATTTTTAAAGTGGGTTGGGCCAGGTCTGGTTTCATTCTTGATCTTCTTTCTTGCCATAGATACTGAGATAACAGGGGGAAGGAAAGACAATTTTTCTTTTTGCTGGTCTTTAAGGAGACAGAAGGGAAACCTCTTCCCACACCTGTTGATCTCTAAGGGCCTTTAATTGAAAATACTCTTTTTACCAAGGTGTCATATTTTGGGGTGAAATTCCCTGAGTTCTTTCACATGACATGCTGAAAGGCAAAACTATGAGATTATGTTAGTGTTTGCCAGGAATGGGTGTAAGAAGGAGGAATTCGACCTACAAAGGGGCACAATGGGACATCTTGGTTTTGGGTGGTGGAAAATTCAATTTCTTGATTATGGTGATAGTGGTTGTTATAGAACTTTATACATTTGTCAAAACTGTACATCTAAAACAGGATAATTTAACTGTATGTGAATTGTAGCCCACATGAACCTCATTTTAATGAAAAACATATAATTTATTCCCTTCTCATTTCCTTTTGGAGGAAACCAAATCAATCTTGGGTTAAAAAAAATTTAGAAATTCAACCAAAAGTGGGTTACCTGTGCATCAACTTCCTATCTTCATGAAAATATAATTGGTCTTGGTGACCATCCATCATTTCAGAAGGAAAATGATAATATTAAGATTCAAACAGCCTGACAAGTTGTCAGAAATTACCAAACCAAGCAATTCTTCATGACAGAACCTTTAAAAGGAGGTTGTTACTATAAAAGACCAATAAGTGGCAAGACTATTTCACTTATTCACTCCTTAATCCAAAAACAGTGATTAACATACAAGTGTCAGGCATTATTCTAGGAGCTAGTCTCAAAGATAAACACAGCTGGACATTAGTTAAATCAATGAAAACAGTTTGTATTCAATAACTACTGACAGCAGGGGAGAGAACTGCGCTCATTGGCATGTGTGCAGAGGTAACTATGTGTTGTAAAGGAAGAATAGGAAGGGGGCAGTTAGGGACTCAAGCAGAGGCAGAGAAGTGAAAAATTACAAAGAGTTGGTCAGTGTAAATGCAATTAGGCTAGCTGTGTCTGCTAGCTGGCAATTGTGAAAGTTAGGATGCTATCTTCCCACAGAGACTGGGAGACAGAGGCACTTTCCTTACAGATGATTAATTACATTTCAAAGGAATGGCTTTCAGGTCCTTGAAAAAGTCACTTCTGAGTTGTGGGAGATAGCTATACATCCAAAAGGAACAGAGGAAGTATTCATAAGCCATTTTTTGTAATTGCTCTAAAGAAAGAGAGGTCAGGGTTTGCTAGAACAAAGAGTAAATTCTCTTGACTGTGTTGAGCTTCTCTCAGGAAAGCATTTTAATGGAGGAACTGGGGTCATCCTAGGGACATGAATTTATGCTGCCAGAAGCCATGCTAGAGTTTGATCACCAATTAGTGCAAAGGTTTGAACTGAGTTGTTATGTGCTGCAAGTTCTACATTTCTCAGTAGGCACAGAATAAAAGAAGGCAAAAAATTTGCCTTCAAACAGTTTATATTCTACTAGGGGGGACATGGGATTAATAAATTAATGCATAATTCAAAATCCAGTAATGGAAAAAGTAAATCAGAGCATCCATTCAACTACTGCTGATGGACTAGTAACTAGCATTCATCCTCAAAATAAATTTTCAGTATAATATCAGGATCTCTGGGCAGTTTTAAACTTTTATCAGTGATTAACAATAAACTGTTACCAGTCTGTTGCCCCAAAGTGCCAACAGAAATCTTTCTTTACAGTGACGTTGAAGAAAGAGTGATAAAAGCCTACTGTTTACCTTATTTCTGGATCGGCAGCATCTTGCTTTACCACTTGTCATCCCTAAATCCCTCAAAGTTGGATTTATTTCATAATATTACATGCAGACAGTATTCTCAGTGCTTTCACATGTATGAGATCATTTTATTCCTAACAATAAACTTTGATGTTGATGCCACTATCATCATCAGCTGCAGTCATCAGTTGAGCAAACTGAGGCAGAGATTGCTAAAGCGACTCCCTAAAAGACTCAGAGCATGTAGCAGCTGTGTCAGTGTTTCATCTCAGGCAGATTATTCCCAGCATCCAGGCATGTTTACTCTGTACCTTTTCTTTATGTCATTAGCAGGAAGGCTACATATCCTTAGAGCATAGTTCACAGTGAGCCTGCCTTGCATCTGGTTGTGGAAAAACCAAAGAACACCACAATTTCAGGGATAATCTTTATCCTTCTACTCACAAGACTATATCTCATACAAGTGATTTGCAATGCCTCTTCCATACCTCAAAAAAGGTTGACTCTTTTTTTTTTATATTAAATAGCATTGGATTTGTAGTATAAAAAACGGGATTATTTTTATTTTCCTTTGTCCCTGAGATTTAGGAGATTTTACTGCAGCGTGTGATGACACAATAAAGAATATTCTATCTCATAGTTAATAAAATGATAGCTACTACTTTTAAAAAGAAAGCATTCTCATGTCAGACACTGTGCTATTTATATACCTTTGCTCAGTAATGTTAAGTAATCAATATTTATATATGTATGTGGAATGAGAGCATATTTATAACAATCATATGCATTGCCTCGATAATTACACCGATTTTACAGTGGTGAAAACTAAAGCTCCTGAGAACTCTGTATAATGCCCAAGGGTTCCCAGCTAATGGTCTGTCTGACTTCAAAGCCGATGCCCTTTCACTCTACCGTCTTGCCCCCTGGCTCACCTCACACTTTTAAAGCCTCCTTCTGCCTTTGGCCTTCAACTTGTGACAAGTTTTGGCTTCTTTTAGAGTGAATATTTCAAAGGAAAATAAATTGCTTGTGCTGTGCCTCTGGGAAGTGACAAAATGTTACATTGAGAAGAGCATCAGATATGGAAAAGATACAGGCAGCTCATTTAAACAATAACAATACCTTGGTAAGGAGAAGAGAATTACTGCTGGAGCTTGCAAAAATGATGATGGTTAGTATTTTCAGTTCCTAAAGGACTGCAGAGGAATATAACTGGATTTCACAATAAAGTAAAAAAAAAAATTAAATAATTGTTCCCAAAACTGATAAAAATCTGTTAATATTGACACATCAATTAATCAAAATACATTGAAACAATATACTTCATGATCGTTAATTTATATTTTAATGAGGTGAAGTATATAAAGGAAAAATATAGAGGAAAAAATACAGGAATCATAGGTTCCTTTTAAAATAAAAATTCTATTCATTAGTTTTCATTTACTAGTGTCTAAGCATATTCATATGGTGGTAGGCTAAATAAATAGTGGCCCCAAAGATATGTCAATATCCTAATTCCCAGAACTTTAAAATATTATTACCTGTAGAAAGAGTTAGTATTATTATCTTTAATGGGAAAGATTGGCACGATTAAGCTAATAATTTTGAGTCATTTATCCTAGTGAAACAGTGTGGGTCCTAAATCCAATCACATGTACCTTAATAAGATAGAAACAGTGTCAATTACAATACAGTTACCCACAGAAGAAAAAGTAATGTGAAGATTGAGGCAGAGATTGAAGTGATGTGGCAATATACACAGGAAGGCTGAATGCTTTTAGAAGCTAGAAGAGTTAAGAGATGGATTCTGTCCTAGGAATTCCATAAAGAGAACAACTATGCAACAACTTAATTTTCAATCTGTCCCCCAAAATGTGAGAGAATAAACTTGTTTTTAAGCCACCAAATCTGTGATAATTTGTTGTAACAGTCATGGGACATTCATACAGATTTTGGTAGCAGTGAGTATAATGCTGCTATAATATATACTTAAAAATGTGGCTATAGCTTTAGAATTGATAATAGAGAGAGGATGGAAGAATTCTGAGGTGCATGATAGTCATAGGGAATTAATATGCATTACTAACCCAAAGAGGTATACATGTTGTCATCAACATTCACTACATTTACTGCTACTTTATAAGAGAAATTTCTAAGAATATTATAGTATATGATAAAAACAGAAACAAACATCTAGCAAAAACTGGGGGGCAAATAATTTACATGAAGGAAATTAATCAAAGCACTCATTCTTATTAAGCACTCTCCTAATGACTATTATTCAACCACTTTCTTAATACTGCATACAACCTAGCCTAACAATATAATAATAGGCAAGGGGCTGGCTATAGTTTATAGATCCCTGGGGTTACAGCTATCTATTTATTAAAAGTTGAGACATTTATTCCTAGCTAGCACATACACACATTGCTGGGCCAGAAGAGAAATCTGAATAGGCTTGTGTTGTTCAGTTTTTCCTTTTCTTTTATCTATTTTCATAATATAATAAAATATTATTCATCATTAAAAAGGAAGGAAATCCTATCATTTGTGATACCATGGTTGAACCTGGAGATCTCTAAGCTAAGCAAAATAAGCCAAACACAGAAAGACAAATACTGAATGATCTCTCTTATACGTGCAGTGTAAAAAATTCCAACTCACAGGAACAGAGGACAGAAGGGTGGTTAGTACAGATCAGAGAGGATGGAAGAAATAGGCAGATGTTGGTCAAAAGATACAAACTTTGATTTATAAGATCAATAAATTGTGGATACTGAATAGACAACATGGAGACTATATAGTAGTCCCCTCTTATCTGCAGTTTTGCTTTCCATTGTTTCACTTACCTGTTGTCAACTAGGTAAGTACAATATAAAATAGGTGAGTACAGTATAATATAATATTGAGAAAAAGAAAGAGGGAGAGAGATATCATAATCATATAACTTTTATTACTGTGTATTTATATAATTGTTTTATTTTATGATTATTTTTATTAATGTCATGCTGTGCCTCATTTATAAATTAAATTTTATAATAGGTATGTATGCATAGGAAAAACACGGTATATATATATATATATATATATATATTGGGTTTGATACTATTCATATTTTCAGGAATCCATTAGGTGTCTTGGATAAGGGAGAGCTACTATGATTAATGATATTGTATTATACACTTAACATTTCCCTAAAAGAGTAGATCTTAGGTATTCTTGCTACACAGACATACACATACACACACAAGGTAACTATATGAGATCATGGGTATGTTAATTAGCTTTATATGATAATCATTTCACAATCCATATGCATATCAAAATATCACATTGTACACCTTAAATAAATATAGTTTTTATTTGCCAATTATGCCTCAATAAATCTGAGGGGAAACAAAAGAAAATTTTACCACATACTTTCGACAGCAATGAAAGAGAATGACCTTTCTTCATATATCCCCCCCCCAAACAGTGAAGGGGCAGTATTATTCTTTCAATTTTTGCCAATCCTTACACAATATTACTTTTGAATAAATTCAGTTGATTACATGAGATTGAAACCATTTTAAATGCTTGTCATTTCTGTTTCTTCTCTAAGATTATCTATCATATCTTTAGACTGACTTGAAAAATAAGTGTTTGATATTTGTTAATGATTTGGTAGCTTTGTTCATAATATACAATTATTTTACACCACCTCTGTTGCATAAAAAAGTTGCAAATATTGTTCTAGACTGATGAGATTTTGTAAGTATATAACATACCTAGTTCATAGGAATATATCATTTTTATGCTTTTAACTGTCAATTGTGTACCTTATGATTCCTACTGTTTAGAATCTTGTTTATCTAGTGTGTTGAACCACATTAAGCACATATTTTAAATAGAAACTTTTAACTAACCTGCACATAGTTTTGTTTTCTAGATTTTAAACATTTAACTCATATGACATTCATATTAATTGAGGTATGAATCAAGCAGGTATTTTTAAAGTAATTAGCCAGTTTTCCCCCAAATTTTATAAAATAATGCATCCATTCCTTCTTCATGGGAAATATAATTATAATCACTGCTGTGGTGTAAATGTCCACTTCATACTCATGTTGAAATTTAATTGCCATTATGCCAGTATTAAGAGGAACTTTAAGAGATAGTTAGACCTTGAGGGCCTTCATGAGTCTTTTGCCAGATGACAGCATCTTGATCTTGGACTTCCCAGACTCCAGAATTGTGAGAAAATAAATTTCTTTTTTTTATAAAATACACATTCTCAGGTTTTCTATTACAGCAACACAAAATGGAGTAAGACAATCATACCTTACACACTTGGGTTTGTTTCTGTATGTTCTACTCAAATTTGTTACTTTCTTTGTCTTTTTGCTTATACTTTATTATTTATATGAACTTTTAAAAATATACTATTTTCTGATATGCCTCCAGTTATTACCTGTTTCCTAAGACATTTTTATTTATTTCAATATTTTCATATCTTCTCTAAATTGTTCTATGATCTTTAGGACATATTTGAAGTTTCTATATAAATTAAATGTTTTATTTATTTAAATTCCAGAAAATATGAATAACCATTTTCCATAGTTACTTAGGTCATCTCCTATTTTTACCTCACCCTCTTTAGTGTTGTTATGTTATACATTTGTAAGAGAATCTGCACTGCATCCTAGGATCCCTCAATATCCTGGTTCAGTTTTTGTGTCCATGATTGTGGTGTGTTTGTTTTTTTCTTCTTGAATTTGCACACATTAAATTTTCCTTCTTGTTATGTAGTTTAATGTAGTTAATTATCTCAGTTTTATGTACTTAATTATCTCACAGCCTTATATCCACTACCTCACCACAACATAACAGTTCCTCTATTTTAAAATTTTCTTTTTCATCTTCTTTATAGTCAACCATTGCCCACCCCCACACTCCAAATCTGTTTTCCATCCCTAGAGTTTTGTAGAATAGTACATCCTTTTCCAGAATGTACTATGAATGGAATTATACAATATATAATCTTTTGGTCCCGACTTCTTTCACTCAGTAAGCTACTTTTAAGATATGTCTTTGTTGTTCTGTGAATCAATAGCTCATTTTTACTTATGTATCCATAAGTAAATGGATCCATTTACTTATGTATCCATAAATATATTTATGGATATTTAGTATTTATGTATCCATAAATATATGTATCCATATATGGATACATATATTCCATTGCAGGGATGAGCATCAGTTTAACCATTCCAGTAATAAAATATATCTTGGTTATTTATAGTCTTTATGATTATGAATAAAGCTGTCCTCAAAATCCTTCAGGATGGTTCTTGGATAACTTTGGTTGACTCACTTTCCCCTCCTTCCCTTACCCATGGTTCTCAGAATAACTGTATAATGCAACATCCTGAGATAGGGAAGAACTGATCAAAAGGTCCCAGGCCTTTGTCCTGCCCCTCCTATAGAATGCAACATCTTCAGATAGAGAAGATGTGCCCAGGCCAGGCCATATATTGCCCCTGCCTTTCCTAGAGCAAAATGTTCTACAACACTTTATCTCATGTATTCCTATTTTCCTCAGGGTATGGAACCCAGAGTGGACTGGTTTTGGGGTTCCCCAGTAGCAGTTGAAGTGGGGTATATGAGAATAAGAGAAAAAATTCCTCCCACTTCATTGCATATAAATGTGGTTTTGGAAGTAGCTATTCTACAAAAGACTAGATTTCCTAGCCCTATTTCAATGTGGATGGGATTATATGACTTCTTGTCAATGGCATGTCAGTGGAAGGGATGGATGTTCACTTTAAGTCTGAAGTGGTTAAAAGCAAATGTGCATTTTCTATTTTCTCTTGTCCTTCTGAAAGGTGAATATTGACACCAAGTCGACATTAATAAATATTATGTGCTAATTAATAAATATTATTAATAGTATTATAATATTATTATTATATTAATATTATATTATATTATATATAATATATTATATTATATTATTATATATTATATATTATATTATATATTATACATTATATTATATATTATATTATATTATATATTATATTATATATATTATTTTATTATATTTATATTTATTTATATAAATATATAATTTATATTAATATATAAATATATATAAATATTATATATATTTATTTTATTATTTATTTATATTATATATATTATATATTATATTATAT
>VSMD01105137.1:0-29771 GCA_008750895.1 Mirza zaza
CTTACAAAGTGGGAAACAACTATAGTCGGAGGTACTGGGACTCGGGTAGCCAGACCCTTCTGCCAGTCCCGGGTATGCCAAATGGGGGCCATCAGATAAGGCACGAGGTCCTCCACATGCCAGACTGTCCCGTGCCTCTCTTGAGACGGGACTTGCTGAGCAAACTTGGGGCACAGATCACCTACCATCCCGAAGGAGCTGTGAGTCTCAGGCTCGGCACCCTGGGGACAGCCCTTGTAATGGCAGTCACCCTGCCACGAGAGGCGGGAGTGGAAGTTATATGAGGAGGCCATGGAGGAGCAAAATCCCACTGAATTCCGGCGAGGTTTCCCGCTGGTCTGGGCAGAGGATAACCGGCGACCGCCCCCCCCCCCGCCCGGCCTTGTGCACCAGCATGCCCCTTTAGTGACTGAAGTGAAGCCTGGTGCCCAGCCAGTCAGGGGACGGCAGTATCCCCTCTCCAAGGAGCCACGAGAAGGGATACGGGAACACATCGAGAGGCTTAAGCGGGAAGGGATCTTGGTGGAGTGCCAGTCTCCTTGGAACACGCCGCTCCTGCCCGTCAAGAAGCCAAATGGAGGAGGGTATTGCCCTGTCCAGGACCTGCCACTGGCTCCAACGAGGCCACGGTGACCCTCCACCCGGTGGTCTCAAGCCCGTGCACCCTCCTGGGACTCATCCCACCAGACGCCGCCTGGTTCTCCTGCCTAGACCTAAATGGTGCATTCTTTTGCCTGCAACTGGCTCCAACAAGCCAACCACTGTTTGCTTTTGAATAGGAAGACCCCCAGACAGGGCCAGCTGCAGGAGTTCCTCAGGGCGGCAGGATTCTGTCGCATGTGAATACCAGGTTTCTCCCTGAAAGCTAAGCCGTTGTATGAGGCATTGCAGGGGCCCGATGGTGGGGAACTAGAATGGACTGAAAGCCAGGAGGAGGCTTTTCAAGGATTAAAAGATTTGCTCAAGAAGGCCCCATCATTGGGCTTGCCAGGCCTCACCAAGAACTTCAACCTGTTCATGCACAAGAAGAAGCAGGTAGCTTTGGGGGTATTGGCGCAGACTGTGGGCCCTGGCAGAGGCCAGTGGCCTGTCTGTCCAAGCAGCTGGACTCGGTAGTGGCAGGATGGCTGCCTTGCCTGCGAGCCTGGCAGCAACCGTCTTGCTAATCAAGGAGGCGGACAAGCTTACACTTGCGCAAAATATCTGTGTGCAGTTCCCGCATGCAGTCCTTCCCACCGGGCCAGGGCCCTCAGACCATGACTGCGCCAAGGCCATGGAGGAGGTCTATCCAAGCCAGCCAACTGTGTACAGCGGCATCAACCTCTCTATGAATCTAATAACTGCATTGAGCAAGCAGGGTCCCATGGTTACCATCAGAAGGATAGAGGTTTGGCTAGGGGCAATTAAAGCCCCAAGCCTGTTCTAACTCCTGTTTTCTCTTGTGGATTCTTTTCTTTTAGCCCTTTGACTTTGGTAGTTACAATCCCTGATTGGTTTATGTAGTAACAGCATTCTTCCCCGGAACACACAAGTCCCCCCCTTTTCTGCTGTAAGTCAAGTGCCCGTCTATCCTGCAGGGTTTGCCAGTGAGTCTCTGACTCTGGAGGGATAGCAGGGAGTCCTATCCCAGCTGCTACCCCTCCCCCTATCCTTGAGGGGCTGTTGGTTGTGTCTGTTGGAGCGGGGGCCCAGAGAGCCCCAACCGAGAACAACACAGCGGCACCCCACGTAGACCCAGAAAGGATTACCAAGAAGCAAGCTAGTCCAGTCTCTTGGGGCGGAGGCCCTGAGCCCAATTCCCAAAAAGACTGTCAGTATTCCTATAAGAATCCAGGCCAGTGGTCCCTTTCGGTTCTTGGCTTCCAGCCAGATTCAGGGGCAATCCGTCCTGTCAACTTTGTTGCACCATCCAATGGCTGGTCACATCATCTGTCTCGGCTCGTTTCACACCAGGGGTGCATCTTACCCTCAGTAAGGCGATGCTTAACATATCTACCCAGGGTCGTTGTGTCTCTTGACAGACTTTGGCCAACATAACCTTAAGGGTTCAGTTCATGCGCTCCACTTTCCCTGAGCTCTGCAGCCTATAGGCCGTGTGTAACTTATATACATTGGCCCTTTTGTCGTGGGCATACCTGAGGGCTTGGATGAGGGCCCATAACTCTGCCCTCTGGCTGACCATCCCTGAGGCAGAGGGGCTGACGTGATGACTTCGCTCCCTGTGGTGACTGCGTGGCCAGCCAACCATTTGCCATCCTGGATGTAGCCGCTTCCCTCCGTGAAGAGCCACAGGTCAGGCACTGGCAATGGACTATCTTTCAAGTCTGGCTGAACAGAGTTTCAGAGACATGTGGGACACCATTAGGTATACCACAGATGCGTAATGGAAACTCAGAATTAGAGGAGAGAAAGAAAGGAGCAGAAATTATATTTGAAGATATACTGGCTGAAAACTCCTAAATTTATTGAAAAACACTAACCTAGACGTCTAGGAAGATCAATGAACTCCAAGTAAGATAAGCTCAAAGAGATACTCAGACATTTTGTAGTAAAAATGCTGAAAATCAAAGGCTAGAACAAAATCTTAAAAGCAGCATGAGAAAAATGACTCATCACTTACAAGGGAGCCCTCATAAGATTAACAGCTGATTTATCAGCAGAAATGATGGAGGCCAGAAGACAGAGGAATAACACATTCAAAGCACCCCCCAAAAAATCTGTCAACCAAGAATCCCATGTCCAGTGAAGCTCTTCCAAAATTGAAGGTGAAATAACAACATTGTCAGATAAAAGCTGAGAGAATTTGTTGCTAGCCAACCCACCTTACCAGAAATAATAAAGGAAGTTTTTTAGCCTAAACGCAAGTGACCCCAGACAGTAATTCAAATCCACAGTGAGGATGAACCTCAGAAACATTATGTTAAGTGAAAAAAGCCTGACACAATAGGTGACATATTGTATAGTACCTTTTGTATGACAGATCCAGAGCAGGGAAATCCACAGAAGGAGAAAGCACCTTCACGGTGGCCAGGAGCTGGGAGAAAGGGGAAGTGGAGAGTAACTGCTTAGTGGGTGCAGGGATTTCTTTGGAATGATGCAAATGTTATGGAACTGGATAAAAGTGGTGGTTGCACAACATTGGGAAGGTACTAAAAGCCACAACATTGTTCACTTTAAAATAATTAATTTTATGTTATGTGAATTTCACCTCAATAAAAAAAATTGAGTCAAGTGTTCTAAAAAGAATGTAGAGGTATAAGGGAAAATTTCTGCACTTCCCTCCTAATAATAACATGATTAAGTAATTATAAAGAAAATCACTTGACTAAACCTCCGCCTGATGCAAACTTTGTAACTTCTTTCCTATGAAAGCAGAACTGCCAAATAGCATGGATAAGCAACTTTTGTAGCCCCTACCTCACACAAGCCTTGTAACCATTTTTTCTTCTGTAACCACGAACTTCCTCATAACAAAGCATATAAAAACCAGCATATTATTAACCTCATTTGCTCAGAATTTGGAGGCGAGATCCCTCTGCGCCTGCGCGTAATAAAAGCCTGTCTTGCTGTACTCATGTGTGGCTCTCGGTTTGTTTTCTGGTCCTGTCTGCTGTAACATTTGCTTCCCTGACTGGGAAACCCCCACAGTGCTGGCCGTTGGGGCCACCGATCCGGACAGGACGCCGGCCAGCCGACTCTGACGACTGGTGAGAATCCAGGCGCCATGGTCCCTGTCGGGACACTCTCCTCTGCACTCGAAGGCGCTCAGCGCAGACGCCGAAAGAGTGCGTGCAACCGGGAACCAGGTAACGGCCATGTGAGCTGCGGCAAGGCTGCCCGGGACTCTGCCCTGTAGTCAGACCCGTCCCAGGACGAAGGCCAGACTTCCTGCTAAGGGCAGGCTAGATGCCTTACTTCTAGGACAGAAGAGGAGACTGATCACCTCTTGAAAAGGTTGTAGGGTTCTGTAGGGGGGATGTGATAGCCTCTTGGTGCATTAGTGCTACGGCCCCACAGCGAATGCCATGGAGTCTGATTGGGTCCCAACCTGCGGTTCCGTGGCAGCGTGGCTCCATGGTGACTCCCTCTTCTGAATGGAACGTGATCCGGCCCGGGCTTTATACAGGTGCACTTTAGCCAAGACGTGCCTTCGGAGCAGCCGGGCAGACACTCGAAAGTTACCCCACCCCGTGCGGCACTGATCAGTAGGCACACTGTGGGAGGGTCTGAGTCTAACCCAGCTGTTCCCGGTGTATGATCAAAAACTTTATAAAAGGATTCGCTGGTGATTACAGAGTAAAAATGAGCCCAGGCAATCTGCGGACGCTCTGTGAGTTAGAATGGCCCTCTTTTGGAATAGAATGGCCTAGTATAGGAACTTTAGATGTCCCCACCATTCGGGCTGTCTGGAGCCACGTTACTGGCACTCCTGGACCCCCAGATCAGTTCCCCTACATACATTGTTGGCTGAGAATTGCTCAAATCTTGCCACCCTGGGTCCGATTCTGCTCAAAACAGGGACAGAATCAGGTGACCTCCGCTGGGCGGCTTAGCAGGTGCTTGAAGCCCAAGCCAGCACACCAAGGCTCACCCGACGACAAATGCCTGCTGCCTCCCTCTGATGCTGAGAGCTTGCTAGACACCACAACACCGTCAGTATCTGCTGCCCAGAGGCATGATGACCTGAGGCCTCAAGACCTGGGGCCAGAAGACCCGAGGCCTGACGCCCCGAGGCTTGCTGACACCTCGGGAGGGGTTCCGGCAGCCCACCACCTCCATTCTGCCCGAAGCCATGGCCTAGCCCTACAGCTGCAGATCTGTGAGGCCTGTGTCCCACCAATGGTCACAATGGTTGTGGCGGGCCAGCCAATGACTTTCATAGTAGACACAGGAGACGAACACTCAGTAGTGACTACCCAGGTGGCTCCTCTCATTGGACGTGAGACAACAATATTCGGGGCCCCCGGTGACCAGGTGACTGGGCCTTTCTGCCCAAGCTAATTGTGCCAGCTAGAGGGACACCAAGTGACACACATATTCCTCTATTTCCCAGACTGTCCAGTACCCATATGGGGACGGGACATCCTATACAAACTGGGGGTCCAGATCACCTTTTGTCCCCAAAGTACCACAGATCTGTCAGCGAAAGTCCCACAGTACGACCCTAGGAAAATGGAGTGGTGCCACCAGGGCCATCAGGCATGTGGCTGCAAGGCACATGGGCGCAGCCACCAACCACTGGGCCTGCAAAACCCTTACGCTCATGGCCACATTTCAGACACTGAAAGAAGACAGCCGGGGCAAGAGCGAGTACAAATGATCTGCTCCATCCGGAGACCGAGCGCCCGGCGGCAGCTGCGGGAGTTCCTGGGAGCGATAGGGCTCCGTCAGATACGGACACGGGGTTTCGCACCAATGCAAAACCCTCGACGAGGCCTGCAGGGACCTGAGACGCAGGAGCTAAAGTGGGGATCCGAGCAGGAAGAAGCCTTCCGAGACCTGAAGAACCAGCTTCACCGGTCCCCAGCCCTAGAGCTGCCGGACCACACTGAGGATTTTAACTCATGTGTATTGAATGTGACCGTGTGGCTGTGGGGCCTGGCGCAGGCCAAGGGGCCTTGGCAGAGACCGGCGGCCTACCTGTCCAGGCAACTCGATGTGGTGGCCTCGAGCTGGCCCTCCTGTTTGAGGGCAGTGGCGGCAACAGTCCTCCTTCTCGGGGAGGCTGAAGGGTCACACTGGGAACGCACACTCGAGTTTGCATCCCCACACGGTCATCCGACTCATCGATGACTCGGATCGCTGTTGGCTCCAGAAGCCAACTGGCCCAATATGGAGGACTACTCTGCGATAACCCACAGATAACCCCGGAAGCTGTGTGGACTTTACACCCCGAGACCGTCCTGCCCCTTGATCTAGGGCTCCCAGACTATGATTGCTTTGAGGTGATAATAGAAGATGTCTACACCAGCCAGCCAGGATTAAAGGATACTACCCTGACAAACCCAGAACTGAAACTGTTTACAGGAAATAGCAGATACGTCCAGGATGGGCAACAGAAGGTAAGATACGCAGTCATAACTGAGGACGAGGTGGTTCTAGCCGAGCCCCTACGAGTAGAATGGTCCACTCAGAGAACAGAGCTTGACTGGGCCTTCATTCAGGCACTAAAGCATGCAAAGGAAAAGAGGGCAAACATATACATAGATTCCAAATATGCATGGAACACCCTGCACATATATGGGGCCCTCTATCAAAAAGGAGGACTCTTAACAGCAGTAAAAAAATAAAAATAAATAAAAATAAAAATCTTGCAACTATTGGATGCCCACATGGGAGCCAAAAAAAAATAGCCATGCTATACTGCGAAGTAGACTTCGCTGAGCTACAACCATGTTAATAATAATACACACCTTCTCGGGATGGATTGAAGCCATCCCCACCTGAACTAAAATGACAAAAAGCAGTAAAGACGCTTCTAAGAGACATTGTCCCCACTGTGGGTTGCCACTCAGGTTTTAACGAAGGCATCGGGGAGTAAACAAAAACTCCATGCGGCATGTAGGCCCCAAAGCTTAGGAAAAATAGAGCATATAAACTGGACCCTTAAAAAAAACCCTCGCAAAGCTATTTCAGGAAACTGGGCTACTCTGGGTGGACTTACTCAGCCTAGATCTACTCAAGATCAGATGCACTCCGGGGCCATCAGGATATTCACCCTTTAAAAATTCTTTATAGAAGGCCCCACCCATAATTAGACTACTTAAAAATATTAGCCAGAATATTAATATTAAGCCCACCTAGACAGGCCCCACACTACAGTCTTAGCCACGCCCACTGCTGTTAAAGTTGCAGGAATAACTCCTTGGATCCGCCGCACCCAAGTAAAAAGGGCATCGGCTGAGGAGGACCGAGGCACCTGATGACAGTGCAAGACCCAGAAGACCCACCAAGGATCCACCTCCGACGTGCAACAGCCGAGCAGCCACACCTGGAGTTTTAGCTCCAGACTAAATGACCAGACTGTTATCTATATCCCTCTTGGCTTATCAATACTGTCGGCCTTGTTACTGGGCATTGGACTTTACTCTGTAGCCCCCCAGGACTGGGGGACGGGTAAACAGATATGTTTTGTCATATCGTTCTGGGTTATAGTGGCTTTCTATTTCTGCTCTGGATATGCCTATAAACAAACAACAGGACCCAGAAGGCCACACCCGCCTCATGGCCCACCAGGCATGCCGTCCACTCAGATTAGGTGATGCCCACTAATGCAGTGGCAGCAGCCACAGCACATTTAGGGACATCCAGAGGGGGGAATGTAAGGGAAAAATTCTGCACTCCCCTCCTAATAATAACATGATTAAGTAATTATAAAGAAAAGCACTTGACTAAACCTAGGCCTGATGTAAACTTTGTAACTTCTATCTTATAAAAGCAGAACTGCCAAATAGCATGGATAAGCAACTTTTGTAGCCCCTACCTCACACAAGCCTTGTAACCATTTTTTCTTCTGTAACCACGAACTTCCTCATAACAAAGCATATAAAAACCAGCATATTATTAACCCCATTTGCTCAGAATTTGGAGGCAAAATCCCTCTGTGCCCTCGAGTAATTAAAAGCCTGTTTTGCAGCACACTTGGGTGACTCCTGGTTTGTTTCCCGGTCCTGTTTGCTGTAACAGAGGAATAAACAACAGAGATGAAGATGGAGAAAATAACATGGAGCAGAAAAAAGGAGATCCTACCTATAGATTACACGTTTTCTAAGAATAATCAATAAAGAATAAAGCATAGGCAATCATCAAATCTAATAAGAAAAAAAAATTTTTTTAACTAAAAAATTTTCCAGAGCTGAAACAGGACTGGTTCACAGGTTAAGAACATTTATCATATTCCAGGCAAAACTCATGGGGAATATTCATATTTAGACTTTCTGACATTTTTATATTTAAGAATAAAGAGGAAAATTCTACAAGGATCCAGTCAAAAATCATAGCTTACCTACAAAAGCATAAGAATCAAGGTGATTTCAGACTTGTAGGGAAATAGCATTAAGTTCCAGGAGAAATGCCACAGTAGACACAGAGATTTGAAAGGCAGAATTCTTTATGCAGCCAAGTCGTCATTCATGTATTGCACAAAGGCTCAGGAAATATTTCCCAAATGTCTTTCTTGAATTATTTGAATATATAACATGTACTTTGTATATATGTATTATGAATTTATTCAACAACTAAAAGCCAACAATTCAAGAATAAGAAATTTTCAGTATGAGATATTGTTAATAAAATTCAAAAGTAATTAAAAATATAGAGACTAAAACAGTGGTTTGCTGGTAAATGTTTAACAATCCCCTTTGGGGTGCAGAGAAAAGTGGAGAGTTGTAGTGTTTACTGATTTCTTGGGAGTAATCCCTCCCACCATGAATGGTTTCCAGATACCAATGTGATCTGACAAAAATAAAAATAAATGAATCCTAATCTCAGACCATATACCAAAATTAATTGTATAAGCATTTTACCTATCAAATACAAAAAACATCAAAACCTACCACAAAACTACAGTAATCAAAACAGCATGGCATTGGCATAAAGACTGACAAATGAACAAATTGAACAGAATAGAAAGCCCAAAAATAAACTCTCACATATATTGTCAAGTTATTTTGGACAAGACTACCAAGACCTTTCCACATGGAAAGGAAGGCTGTTTTCAACAAATGGTGTTGGTGAAACTGCATATCCACATGCAGAAGAATGAAGTTGGACATTTGCCTAACACCATATACAAAAATTTGACTCAAAATGGATCAAAGATCTAAATGTAAGAGCTAAAACTATAAAAATCTTAGAAGAAAACCTGGGGGAAAGCTTCATGACATTGAATTTTGCAATGATTTCTCGCATATAACATCAAAAGCAAAGATAGCAAAAGAAAAAAAGATAAATTAGACTACATCAAAATTTAAAACTTTTATGCATCCATTGATACAATCAATAGAGTAAAAAGGCAACCCATGAAATGGGAGAAAATATGTGCAAACCATATATCTGATAAGGGGATAGTATCTAGAATATATAAAGAACTCCTACAACTCAACCTCAAAAACAACAAAAAATCCCAAACAACCTGATCAAAAAATGGGCAAAGGACTTGAATAGACATTTCTCCGAAGAAGATAAACTTTTGGCCAATAAAGATGCTCAACATCACTAATCATTAGGGAAATGCAAATCAAAACTACAATGAGGTACCACCTCCCACCCTTACGATGGCTACTATTAAAAAAGAAAATAACAGGTGTTTTCGAGGATGTGGAGAAATTGGAATCCTTGTACGTTGTTGTTAGGAATATAAAATGATCTATCCACTGTAGAAAACAGTATCATGGTTATTGAAGATATTAAACATATAATTACCATATGATCCAGCAATTCCACTTCTGGGTATATACTCAAAATAACTGAAAGCAGAGCCTCAAAGAGCTATTTGTACACCCATGTTCATAGTAGCATTATTCACAATAGCTAAAAGATGGAAGCAATTCCCAAGCGTCATCAACAGATAAATGGATAAACAAAATTGTATATTGATACAATGGAATACTATGTAGTCTTTAAAAGGAAGGAATTCTGCTACAACATGGATGAAACTTGAAGACATTATGCTGAGTCTAATAAGCCAATCACAAAAGATAAATACTTATGATCTCACTTATATGAGGTGCACAGATTAGTCAAAATCACAGAGACAAAAAGTAGAATGGTGGTTGTCAGGAGCTGGGGTAGGAAGGAATAGGGAGTTGGCGCTTAGCGGGTATAGAGTTTCAGTCTTGGAAGATGAAAAGAGTTCTGGAGATGGATGATAATGATGGTTGCACAACAATGTAAATGTACTTAATGCCACTGTGCACTTAAAAAAAGGAGGGGGGACAGGGGCAATATTTGTAATGCTAACAATATTGGTACCTCCATAATATGATGAAATAAATATATATATATTTTTAAAAAAGTTCAAGTGGTAAATTTTATGTTACATGTATTTACTGCAATTAAAATTTCTTTTAAGACTGGGCGTGTTGGCTCACACCTGTAATCCCAGCACTTTGGGAGGCTGAGGCAGGAGGATTACTTGAGGACAGGAGTTCAAGACCAGCCTAGGTAACATAGTGAGACCCCATCTTTACAAAAAAAAATTTTTAATTAGCTGGATGCAGTGGCATGTGCCTGTAGACCCAGCTACTTGGGTGGCAGAGGCAGGAGGATCCCTTGAGCCCTAGAGTTAGAGGCTGCAGTGAGCTATGATCATATAACTGCACTCCAGCCTGGGTGACAGAGCAAGACCCTATCTCCAAAAAAAAAACAAAACCAAAAACATTTCTTTTAAGTATAAGAAAAGAACCACGAAAATAAATAGCATTAATATCAATATTAAAACAAGATAAGAGCACCCCCACCCAAACTCTGAGATGTCAAGCTTTGGAGGAGGTTCTGGCAAAAATGCAGAGGAAGGGCAGGAGGTGAGAGAACTCAGGTAGTGCTGTGCCTCAGAGACCAGAGGAAGAGGGGTCAGGAAAGACTGTTATTCTTCATACACATGGGTGCTGTGTGTCTCCTGTGTTTCTGCATCTTTTTACTTCTATCTCTTTTTAAAAATATCTGTGTACTTCCTCTCTGTACCTTTCTCTGTCAATTTCCTTCTCACGTGCCTTATTTTTCAATTTCCTTTATGGATTGCTTCACATGATGTTAGCCATCACAAGGAACTGAAGATATTATTTTACTTGTTATTATTAAGAATTTATGTTCATTTTATTGATTAATAACAAATGAATGGATTCTTTTATCTTTAATGTCAAATAGACATGGAAAAATATACCCAAATAAGTGTACTTTTGGCCCTGGGTTTGGGTTCCCCCATTCCCATTAATAAGTGATTTGCAGTTAGGAAAAATATTTCCCACCCAGCCCGGGGGATAGAATCATTAACCACTTCGGTACGAGTGTCAGCTGTAGTCAACAGCCACAGATGAACATAGCGACTTTAGCCGACAGCCCTGATATGACTTTTCTACTTTTTCATTTATCAAAATAAAATTGTGAACATTTAAAAATAATGTAATGAAAACATATATGTATATGTTCCCTATTCTGATTTACATGACAAGTAAAGCTGCCTGTAAAGTAAAACAAGCTTTCAGTGCTTTAAAGCTTTCCTCATCACACAAGAGCAAAACGGATCCGTCGTCAATGCACAGCACAGACTGTCGTGCGAACTGTGAGTGCCGGCTGTGGGTGAGGTGTCGAGGCTGGTGAGTGTGGTATCGAAGTGGTCAAACGTAAGGAACATGACACAGTCCTCTGGGATATTTTCTTTTATAAAAAAAAATTTCACTTTTTTATTTAAAATATTTTAGACATAGCAAAAAAAAAAAAAAACTCTACAGAGAATAATATAAATAACCGATTTTACATGCTAGCTTGTTGCCATACTTGCTTCAGGGCTTTTTCTTAAGAAATTAAATGCTGCAGCCTTCCTTTGACCCTCCATTATTCTATTGTACTTCCTCCCTTCCTAGAGGTAACTCTTACCCTGGAAGGAGTTGTTGAGAGCTATGACGACTTTAAGATTTTACCCCATTTGTAAACTAATACATTAGCCTGTTACCATCTCTTAGATGCTGGCAGAAGACATGAGACTCCTGGTTCAGAGACAAAGAACAATTTATTCCACAGCAATAGCAGTGTTAGCACTTTTGCACCAATAATCTGAGCCCCAATTCCCACAGGGCAATGCAAACAGAGCCAGATGACACTTGCATGCACAGTGGGTTGCTTTTTAAGAAAAGAACCCTGAGTTCTAGGACACGAGTCTTTTTTATCCTGGGCAATAAGCATGCCTGGCCTTTGCTTTAATAGGAAACACTATCTCTATCTTCCAAAACTGTTGACGACACAAACATCCTTCCAAAGGTAGTCCAGAACAAAGGGCATCAGTGATGACTTGGAGGACATGCTGACATGTAAAGACAAGGGAGAGTTGTCTCCCAACATGAGTTTGTGCCTTTCTATCCGTGTTTTTGTACTTACACTGCATATAACATATTCCTAAACCATAGGTATGGTGTTGCTTTGTGTGTTTCTAAACTTTACATAAATCCTATCATAGTGTACATGTGACCTTTTATTCACTCATTACATCATCAAAATTCATTCAAAGTGACACTAGTAGTTTTAGTTCATTTATTTTAACTGGCAATAGTATTTCACTATGTGACTATCTCACAACATCTTTACCCTTTCTCCTGTCGATGACATTTAAGTGTTTCCATTTTTTCACTTTTACATTACTGCTTTGAATATCCTTGTGTATATCTCTTTGTACACTGGCCTGAGAGTTTTTCTTAGAGTCTGTATCAGAATGGGATTACTGGGTCTTAGGGTTTGTTCTTCTTCCATCTTTGGCTGCTTCTTTTCTAAACATAATATTGAGCTGGGCCCAGTGGCTCACGCCTGTAATCCTAGCACTCTGGGAGGCCGAGGCAGGCGGATCGCTCGAGGTCAGGAGTTCGAAACCAGCCTGAGCAACAGCGAGACCCCATCTCTACTATAAATAGAAAGAAATTAATCGGCCAACTAGTATATATAGACAGAAAAGATTAGCCAGGCATGGTGGTACATGCCTGTAGTCCCAGCTACTCGGGAGGCTGAGGCAGTAGGATTGCTTGAGCTCAGGAGTTTGAGCTGTGCATGTTCATCTGTGGCTGTCTACTACAGTAGACATTGGGCTGTGCATGTTCATCTGTGGCTGTCTGCTACAGTAGACGCCGGGCTGTGCGCCTTCATCTGTGGCTGTCTGCTACAGTAGACATTGGGCTGTGCGCCTTCATCTGTGGCTGTCTGCTACAGTAGACATTGGGCTGTGCACCTTCATCTGTGGCTGTCTGCTACAGTAGACATTAGGCTGTGCGCTTTCATCTGTGGCTGTCTACTACAGTAGACGCTGGGCTGTGTGCCTTCATCTGTAGCTGTCTACTACAGTAGACGCCGGGCTGTGCGCCTTCATCTGTGGCTGTCTGCTACAGTAGACATTGGGCTGTGCGCCTTCATCTGTGGCTGTCTGCTACAGTAGACGCTCGGCTGTGCACCTTCATCTGTGGCTGTCTGCTACAGTTGACACTCGGCTGTTTGCATTCATCTGTGGCTGTTGGCTATAGTTGATGCTCGGCTGTGCGCGTTCGTCTGTGGCTATCGACTATAGACAAGGCAGGTACCAAAGTGGTTAAGAAGATAAAAGCAGAGAGAATTCTTCCTGACACATTCTATGAGGCCAGCATTACGCTAATATCAATACCAGACAAAGACATTACAAGAAGAATAAAAAACACAAATCAATACTTTTCATGAATATAAATTGTGAAAAAATTCTCAATGAAATATTAATATATTGGATCTCACAATACATAAAAAATATTATACATCATGACGAAGTGGGTTTTATCCAAGATATGCAAGACTGGCTCAACATTCAAAAATCAATTGGTGTAATCCCTCACATCAACAAGCTAAAGAAGAAAATCACATGGTCATCTCCATAGATGCAGAAAAGCATTTAACAAAATACAACATGTGTGATTTAAAGAAATACTTTTTGTCAATTAAGAATAGAGGGGAACTTCCTCAACTTTGTAAAGAATAGCTACAAAAACCTATAGCTAACATCGTATTTAATGATAAGATTTATATAAAGTAGAAGCTTTCCCACTAAGATCTGGTACAAGACAAAGATATTCTTCTCACCACTCCTTTTCAACATCATACTGGAAATCCTCATTAATACAATAAGACAAGAAAAGGAATTAAAAGGTATACAGACTGGGAAGGAAGAAATATAACTGTCTTTGTTCACAAATGACATGGCAGTCTATGTAAAAAAAAAATCTGAAAGAATAAAAAAATACCTCCTCAAACTAATAAGTGAATATAGCAAGGTTGCAGGATATCAGATCAAAATACAAAAGTCGATTACCAGTAAAGAGCAAGTGGAATTTGAAATTAAAGCTTTCCTCATCACACAAGAGCAAAACGGATCCGTCGTCAATGCACAGCAGACTATTGTGTGGACTGTGAGTGCGGCTGCAGGCAAGGTTTCGCAGCCGGTGAGCGCCGTACAAAAGTTTAAGGAAGTGGGAACAATTGGAATTAAATTAATCTAAGTGATGCCCAGACCAGTGTTCTGCATGCCTCCCTCCAGAGAGCCTCGGCACTTGCCTGGGCTTCCGAGCCTTGTGCTCACTGTGCCATGGAGAGCAAGTGCCCACAAACGCCCTTCCTGCCCAGGAGCTGGAGTCAGATGCTGCTGCGTATGCAGAACTCTGACAGACTATGGCGAAAAGCAGCAGAGGGGAGGTGGAAAGTGGAAGACTGAAGAGTAAGGAGAGAAGGGAGGAAAGAATAAGAAAAGAATGATACAATCTTCACTTTTTTTTAATTCAGAGAGCAAGCTTTGACAAGTAAGCAAAAAAGTGTCTCTTCAGCAGTATTAATAAGGCTTTGCTGGCAAAGTTTTAAACATATAAAAGGATAATAAAACAAAGCAACTGCAATGTACTACCTACTAAAATAATAGACAATGTAGCTTATTTTGCAGAAAAAAAAACTCGTTGGGGGCTTACTGACAGACATGTTTTGCAATTACACATGATACCACAGTGAGTAACCTTGTGCCTGTGTTATTTTGTATTTTTACCTGTGTATCTTTAGATCCTAGAATATTATGTTATTCCCATTAGATTTAGGGGAAGTATCTGATAGCTAAAAGAACCTCAACATTGAATTTTGAGACTAAAATGATCCCAAAACATTTTCTCAGCCCTTCCTCTCCAGTCCTGCTTGGGGGCACGCGCAACTTCCCAGATCCTGCCTGGGCTCCGGATCCCTTGCAGAGAAGGTGCACCTCTAGGCAGGAGCGAGGCAGCACATTTCTGGAAAACACCTCATGGCAAAACACAAAATTCTCTCTCTGAGCGAGCTGAAAAGACTTAGGAATTAGGCCTCAACTTTCATGTAATTCACATCCTTAAGCAAGGTAATAATTGTTGAAGGGATGTAAATGTAAAGAAGAAAACACATACTATGGAATTCACAAAATGTAATTCATATATATGGATGAAATTCTCATTTACTATCTTCACCATGGTATTTGTATTTGGCATTTTGTCTCTGTTCCTGCATAGTATGGCTATTATATTAGAGAAAAGGGAAATTTCTTAGCTTAAAGCATGGCTTGGAAAATGATATTGCTCTTTTATTTCATTAAATCTCCTTTTTTCCTTTCTCTGATGGGCTTTTCTCTGTGGGCACCAGGTTGCTGCTCTGTGATCATAATGAGGGCAGGGCTACGACCTGGCCCCTGGCTTTCTCTCCTGAAGCTGCCAGTGGCTTCTTGTGTCTGCCTCTGGGCTCAGAAAGGAGCTCTGTGTGAAATACCTTTAAAGATGGATACGTTTGAGCAAAAACATAAAGTCATAAGCATAAGTTAATGGAAAATAGGAAATACTCCCAGTAAAAGTGAACTTCTAATTTCAATTCAATTTCATGTACTACCAGTTCATTGTTTTATTGTTTGCTAGCAGACAGTGACAGACATGCAACACTTACCACCAAAGCTGTAAGAAAGACACACAAGATATCAGGTACCATGAACACTATTTGGGTGATGGGCACACTAAAAGCCTCAACTTAAGCATTATAAAAAGCACCCATGTAACAAAAATCATTTGTATCCCCTGAATATTTTGAATTTTTTTAAAAAGAAAAGTTACTTTAAAAAAAAAAGACACATAAGAAAAGAAAGAATCACCTTCTCTGAACCAGGCAGCTTCTGTCTGACATTTGAAGAAGCGGGTTAGGGGAGCAGGTGCGGAGGCTGGTGGCCCTGCAAACGCAGGCGGCAGTCAATGCCCGCACCTGTGACTGTTCCTCTCAAGGCCTTTGGATTTGGTTGGTCATGCTCCAAATTCTGCTTGTGCTCCCATACTCGCCTGGTGGGAGTGTGACATGGCACAACCACTCTGTAAGACAAGCTGGCCATTTATTAAAAAGTGCCACATACATCTACCATATGATCCGGTCATTCCACCTCTAGGTATTTACCCAAGAGAAAAGGAAATATACAGTAGTCCCCTTTATCCTTGGTTTTGCTTTCTGTAGTTTCAGCTGCCTGTGGTCAACTGCAGTCCAAAAATATTACAGGGACTATTCCATAAGTAAACAATTCATGTTTTAAATTATGTGCTGTTCTGAGCAGTGTGATACAGTTTTGTGTCGTCCTGCTCCATCCCACCCAGGGTGAGAATCATCCCTTTGTCCAGCGTCTCCACCCTGTCTAGGCTCCCCACTTGTTGTTAGTCACTTGGGAGTCCTCTTGGTTTTCAGATCAACTGTTGCTGTGTCGCAGTGCTTGTGTTCAAGTCACCCTTATTTTATTTCATAATGGCCCCAAAGTGCAAGAGCAGCACTGCTGGCAATTTGGATATGCCAAAGAGAATCCTTAAAGTGCTTCCTTTAAGGGAAAAGGTGAAAATTTTTTACTTATTAAGGAAAGAAAAAAATTATATGATGAGGGTGCTAAGAGCTACAATAAGAGGGAATCTTCTATTGGTGAAATTGTGAAAATAGAAAAAGAAATCCATGCTGGTTTTGCTGTTGCACCTCAAACTACAAGAGTTACAGTCACAGTATGTGTTAGTGCTTAGTTAAGATGGAAAAGGAATTACATTTGTATGTGGAAAACAGGAATAGAAATGTGTTCCAATTGATGTCAGTCAGGTTCTAGTGTCTGAGGCATCCCCTAAGGGTTTTGAAAAGTATTCCCCAAGGATAAGGAAGGACTACTGTTTATCCATACAAAGATTTGTACACAAATGTTCATAGCAGCTGTATTTATAACAGTCCCAAACTCTAAACAACCCAAATGCTCACCAATGGATGAATGGATGAACAAATTGTGGCATATCAATGGAATACTACTCAGCAATGAAGAAGGAATGAATTATGACTAAGACCCCAAAAGCAAATGTAATAAAAACACAAATAGATAAATGGGACTTAATTAAACTAAAAGCTTCTGCACTGCAAAAAGAATGATCAAACTAGTAAATAGACAACCTACAGAATGGGAAAAAATATTTGCAAACTATGTGTCCAACAAAAGACTAATATTCAAAATTTATAAGGAACTCAAACAACTCACCAAGAAAAATACAAACGACTGCCTTAAAAAGTGACATGAAATGACACGATAGGCATTTCTCAAAAGAAGATATACAAATGGCCAACAAACATATGAAAAAATGCTCAACATCATTAATTAACAGGGAAATGCAAATTGAAACTACAATGAGATATTATCTTACTCCAATTAGAATGGCCACTATTAAAAAGTAAAAAAAAAAACAAAAAACTAGACATTGGCATGGATGCAGTGAAAAGGGAACACTTATACACTATTGGTAGAAATGTAAATTAGTACAACCTCTATGGAGATCAGTGTGGAGACTTCTCAAAGAATTAAAAGTGGATCTACCATTCAATCCTGCAATCCCACTACTGGGTGTCTGCCCAGAGGAAAAGAAATCATTACATCAAAAAGATACTTGCACTTTTGTGTTTATCACAGCACAATTTACAGTCATAAAGATATCGACTCAACCTAACAGCATATCAACTGAAAAGTGGATATAAGAAAATGTGGTGTACATATGCATATATACACACATACACACACACACACACACACACCATGGAGTACTACTCACCCGTAAGAAAGAACAAAATAATACCTTTTGCAGCAACTTGGATGGAAATGGAGGTCATTATCCTAAGTGAAGTAACTCAGGAACAGAAAAGTAAATGCCACATGGGCACACAAAGTGGTATAATGGGCACTGGAGACTCACACGGGGGAAGGGTGGAAGGTGAGGGATGAAAGCTTACCCATGGGATACAGTGTATATTGATTGGGTGATGAGTACACCACAGGCCGAGACTCCCCCACTCTGCGATATGTACATGCAATGGAATTCAACTTGTACCCCATAAATCTATTAATATTTTTTAAATTTTTTAAAAGAATGAATTATTAATATGTACATTGTGCACAACCAGGATGAATCTCAAAATAATTATGCTGAATAAAAAAACCCAGGCCAAAAAAGAGTATATACCACATTATTCCATTGATATAAAACTCTAGAAAATGTGAGCTAATCTCTGTCACTAATGTGACAGAATTATGACACTAATGTAACAGACCAGCAGGTGTTTTGGGATGGCATGGGGAGATACTGGAGGGACAGGAAGGAACTCTTGGGAGTGGGGCTGTGCTCACTCTCTTGATTGTGGTGGTGGTTTCACAGGTGTACACATGTGCCCAAATTTATCAACTTGCATTTTTAAAATACGTGCAGTTTATTATATGTCAGTTATATCACAAGACAGTTATTTTTGCTGTTGCTTTTTAAATCCAGTTCTGTCCCTTGCTGGCTAGGTGGGGGCTGATGGGCAAGTTCCTGAACCTCTCTGAGCTTTAGTTTTCTCACCCAGAAATGCACCATCTGTCAGCGAGGGCTGCTGAGTGTTAAGTGAAACGGGACCAGAAAGGTCTCCACAGAGCAAACTAAGGAGACTAGCTGGTGTTACTACTATTAGCATCTCTCTTTAAAATAACAGCTTTATTGAGGTACAATTCATGTACCATACAATTCACGCATTTAAAGCATATAATGCAATGTTTTTACCATATTCACATGGCTGTGCAACCATCACCACAATTTTAGAACATTTCATCACCCCCCAAAACTCAATACCCTTCACCTACCTTCCCTCTACTCACCTTCCTCTCCCGCGCCCAGGCCTCAGCAACCAGGAATTTACTTTCTGTTTCTATAGATTTGCCTATTTTGGACATTTCACATAAATTGAATCATATAAAATGTGGTGTTTTGTGACAGGCTTCTTTCACTTAGCATAATGTTTTCAAGGTCTATCCATGTTGAGCGTGTGGTGTACTTCATTGCTTTTTATTGCAGAATATATTATAGCATGTATAGCATACACATGCTCAGGGATGATAGATACATTTGGTGTATCCATTCACCAGCTGAAGGAGTTTGTGTTGCTCTACTTTTTGGCTATTATGAATAGCGCTGTGTGAACATTCAAGAGCAGGATATGGTGTGGACATATGTTTTCAATTCTTTTAGGTGTACACCTAGGAGAGGAATTGCTGACTCATATAGTAACTCTATCTTTAACTTCTTGAGGAACTGCCAGAATATTTTCCAAAGCAGCTGCAACATTTTACATTTCTACCAGCAGTGTTGGAAGAGTTCTCTTTTCTCCACGTTCTCACCAAGGCTTGTTATTATCTGACTTTTTAATTATAGCCATCCTAGTGGGTATGAAGTGGTAACATTGTAACTTTGAGTTGATCATTCTTTCTTCTATCTTCTCTCAAGAGCTATCTAGTAGTAAGGGCTGTGAGTTAATTGTGGCTTATGGATGTGTTCATTACCTTGATTGTGGTAATGGTTCCATGGGTGTATATAAATGTCAGAACTCATCAAGTTACATGTATACCTTACATATATACAGTTAACTGTACAGCTGATACTAGAACAACATGGGGGTTAGGGTGACAACCCCCGACATAATTTTATCAACTTGCACATAAAAACTTGCACATAAAAAATCCTCATAAAACTTGCAAATCCCCCAAAACTTAACCACTAATAGCCTACTGTTGACTGCAAGCCATACTGATAACATAAAATATACAAATACATTTTGTATGATGTATGTATTATATGTAATACTCTTATAATAAAGTAGACAAAAGAAAATGTTATTGATTTTTATTTTATTTTATTTTTTATTAATTTTTTTTTTAGAGACAGGGTCTCACTCTGTTACCCAGGCTGGAGTACAATGGTGAGATCATAGCTCACTGTAACCTGAAATTCCTGGGCTCAAGCAATCTTCCTACCTCAGCTGGGTAGCTAGGACTATAGCTGTATACCACCACCTCTGCCTAATTGTTTTATTTTTTGTAGATAAGGGGTCTCACTATGTTGCCCAGGCTGGTCTTGAACTCCTGACCTTAAGTGATCCTCCTGCCTCAGCCTCCCAAAGTGCTGGGGTTACAGGCATGGGCCACCATGTCCAGCCATAAAGTGTTATTAAGAAAACCATAAAGAATAGAAAATAGGTTTAAACCTACTAAGTGGGAGTGGGTCATCTTAAAGGTCTTCATTTTTGCCATCTTCACATTGAGTAGGCTGAGGAGGAGTGGGAGAGGTTGGTCTTGCTGTCTCAGGGGGGCAGAGGCAGAAGGAAATCCACACATAAGTGGACCCATGAAGCTCAAACCCATGTTGTTCAAGAGTCGACTGTATATCGATCATACCTTAATTAAGCTGTCAAAAATCACTCCCCTCACCCCAAAAAGCAATAATGACCCCATGCCAAGGACCTCGAATAATTGCATCCTTTTTCCTGCAAAGTTTCTGGACCCTATTTTTGCCTGAGAGCCCTTTGGCCTATGTGTCTTAATACTGTGAAGTATCTCAAAATTTTTTTGGTAATAATCTTGGTATGACAGCAGAAGGGAAGACGGAGCTCCAAGAAGGTGAGGGGCCTGCTGGGGCTCCAAGAGGGGTGCGAAGCTCCCAGTATGTAGGCTGTCTGTAGTGCCGCTGAGCCAAGTGAGCAGCTCAGTGTGGTCCTACACTGTGGGCTACCACCCCTGGGCCCCTGGAAGATTCCCAGATTAAGTTCTGTTGATCCAAATAAATGACGGAGGTAAAAATCTCAATAGATGGAGGTTTCTTAAACCAAAGTTGAGGATGTGCCCAGGAAAAACACAAACCACAGATGGATCTTTGGTTGTTTTTCCATAGGAAAATTTGGAAGTGAATTATTTAAAGGCATATAGAGAGAAAGGGAAGAAAGCAAAGGGGTCAGTTGTGAGACAAAATGGTTACATTCATATAACCCAGGAAATCCACCTTTTACATAAGATAAAGTGAATGTTAGAAGTGAACTAAAGGAAGCCTCAAGTATGCAGATGTCCCTTGTTGGTGGAAAAATGTCTGATGCTGTCTTGTCTCCTGTTCTGCACCTATAAAGATGAGCTTGTAATTCATTATTAGGGTGGAATTGAACAGACTTTAGTTTTATGAGCTCGCCATAGCCTATAGACCTAAAGTTACAATTTGCATGTCCTTGCTTATTGGGAGGTCAGCAGGGAGTTTTCTTCATGAATGATCTGTTGATCTGTGGGGTCAGTTTTTCGCAGGTGCCTGAAGCCTTTACCTTCCCTTTTGTGTAAGTAGTTGGGAGGGGGGTCGCCCTGAGATTTTGATTTTCTTTTTATACGTTTTTTTTTTTTTTGAGACAGGGTCTCACTCTGTCACCTAGGCTATAGTGAAGTGGTGTCATTGCCACTGCCATCACAGCTCACTGCAACCTCTAACTCCTGGGCTCAAGTGATCCTCCTGCCTCAACCTTTCGCCTAGCTGGGACTACAGGTGTGAGCCACTGCACCTAGCATATTATAGTTCTTTACATTCAAATCAACCCTATAGCTTCAGGGACAGATAACAAATGATCTAAACCTCAAAAAAAATCTCTGTCCATTACATTTATAAACAATTGGAAGTTTTAGTAATATTTATATGTCCTTCATGTGGCTTGATTGACAGTGTCATATATTAAAAGCACTAACAAATGCTAATTATAACAAAAGCTAAAGAATTATAACAAGATAAAGTCAGTATCATTTATATATTGCAATCAGGGAGATAATTATTAAACTCTCAATAAAGGAGAACCCAGAAAAGAGTTCATATAGACTCAGTTCTCTTCTCCTACTTGAAATTTAAATTCATTGAGGAAGAAACTTTTAAAAGTACAATAAAATTTAAAATATCATATTCTTTACAAATAATTTTGAACTCCATGAGAACATGCAAAGACAAAATCAAAGTGGCCTGATCTCTAACGATGACTAATGTGTTGAGTTTGCAAGAGGCTGCACATGCCAGACTGCCTGGACAGCAATAAACACAGGATCACTGAAGATCTAGTAGAAATATGAATCTACAGATTTCTGCTGTCATGAAAATGTAACCACGCCATAAATAATAAATATGTATTAAATATGTATGTATGTGAAAACTTTAAAGTTATAAGATGTGTAAATGAATTTTAAAAGCCACTTTGAATATGGATTAGCAAAAGAAACTATACATTTTGATAAGTGACACATTCATGCCCAGTGGAGACTGTGACGTTGCTCGTGCAGCACCGAGAGGCGAAAGTCCCGGGCACCAGCCGCTCGCCAGCACTTTGAAGCACCCCTCTGCCCATCTCCCCCAGGGACCCAAGGCCAGCGAAGCCCTTCTCCTGGAATCCTGGGACGGTCCGTGTTGGCGGTTTGTTCTCAGAGGCAATGCCACAGTTACACCTTGAACCCGCTCCGGGCGCTCGGGCGCGGTGGGGCCGCACAGCCGGGCGGCCCGGGCCTGCAGTCCACAGCGCGCAGCTCACGCCTGCGACGCGGCGCAGAAACGGCCTTTCGGTGTCAGCGCTCAGACACAGCCCTCGCTGCCCTGAGTGCCACCCTGCTCCCGGGCAGGTGGCCCGCTTCCGCACAGGCAGGTGCGCGGGGCGGGGAGCAGAAGGGCGGCCAGGTCCGGGCCGCGAGAGGCTGAACCGCGGACACAGCAGTCCTGAAGCCGGCATCTCCTGGAAATGCACGGTCACAATTTAGGGTGCAGAAGGATTGACAGACACCAGCCCTTCCCAGCGACCAGGCGGAGAAGCGGGAGCCCGCGGCCGCGCAGGG
Organism: Mirza zaza; assembly: GCA_008750895.1. Taxonomy (NCBI): domain Eukaryota; kingdom Metazoa; phylum Chordata; class Mammalia; order Primates; family Cheirogaleidae; genus Mirza; species Mirza zaza. The sequence continues at coordinate 22,913 of VSMD01105137.1, forward strand.
GCAGGCGGGGTGCGCGTCCTGCCCCGAGCTGCGGAGGGTCGGAGGCGTTGCTGCACGCCTCGCCCGCTTGGAGGCAGCGAAATGGTGTGTAGAGCTCCACACTGCGAACTTTTATTTCGAGAAGGAACACCAGAATCCAACAGAAAAGCGAGGACACTTCAGATCCCAGGTAGAGAAGGGGGCGGGCAGCCTGCGTGGCAGGTCTGGCTGAGAACTGCGAGGGAAGCCCCAACGCGGGAAGGAGGGAGAGGGTGTCCCCGCCCGACCCTCTTTCCACCAGGGAACTGTGCAACCCCGGCCATGGGAGAGCACCTGGTCCCTCCCAGGCTCTGGAAGCAACTTGGGGAGAGACCGGGAGACCGTAAGAAGGGCACTAGCGAGTGTGCCAAGCATTTTCCCAGACCCAGGACCTGATAGGAAGATGCCACTCTCAGCCCTGGCTCATACCGAGCTGGGTGGGATTTGGTGACCAAGCCCCAGCAGCTGCCATAGGTATTAGAGAGTCTGAGGCCAGGGGCTGGAGTGCTGGGTCTGGAGTGGGCCACCCGCCCACAGGCAGAACTGAGAGGTGAATGTGGTGTGTGCTCCGCTGTGGGGGATGGAGTTGGGCTCCCCCCCCTTCTTGGACCAGAATGGAAGGAGATCTGCCAGAGAGCCATGGTTTTGCCTGAGCAGCAAGTTTTGCAGCCAGGGACAGCTCTGCAGACTAAAGCCCAACTGCATGTAACTTTACTGATTGCCCAACTTGCCCTCTTGCTTAGGATGGGGGTATGAGCCCTGTTGACTCTGAACAATGAGAGGGAGGCAGGTTCCACACCTGCCCACCTGGGCCAGGTGCTTGATGCAGCAGCGGTTTCTCCGCTCCTCACCCAGGCATATCTCTAGGCATTTGGTTGTTCCCACCCCCAACTCCCGTCAGAGATGATTCTTGTGCCCGCCACTGGGGGACTTAGTGCAGACTTGCCTGGTCCAGCTCCCCCACCTTTCCCCCCTCCCCGGAGGCTGAGCAGAACCCAAACTACTGAGCATTCCATAGCCCAGCCAATTGCTTGGGACACCAGAGAGTTCTTGTAAACAAAGATCAAGCATAAACCCTACCACTTCCACTGCAGCTGGCTTACTTACAAGTGCCACCCACTGGCCTGGAAGTCCACCTGCACAACCCAATACAAAATTTGCTGGCTTAAGTGCATAGCACTTGAGAATGAGATAAGCTTCTTATGACCTCTGCGACTCCAGCCTCTCAGGAGGCTGTGAACCTGCCTACCCATCTGGTACACCACTACTACAACTGGCATTTGAGAAAACCACCACAGTAAGTCTATCTATAACCAAGGAAATGATACAGAATCTTTGACATTGAATGTACCAGAAGCAAAGCCAAATGGCCCTACTCAACATTCATCATAGTCACATCCTCAAGGAAAAAAATTCCTGCCCCAGTGAAAGTAAATTCAAAAATAAGAAGCCACTATTTCTCCAGATGTGAAGAAATCAGAACGTATGAAAAGTTAGGGTATTATGACACCTCCGAAGGAACATAGTAATTCTCTAGCAATGGATCGTACCAAAAAGAAATCAGCAAAATGCCACATAAAGAATTCAAAATACCAGCTCTGTGCCCGCTCCCCCACTCCACCGCCCTGCCCCCGCAGCTTGGAGACACCACACGGAGCCGTGTGGGAGGCATTCTCCTGGCTTCCCCACTGCCCCAAACCAGCTGAACTGTTCCTGCTTCAGGAGTGGGCAGCCTATCGAGCTCACAGCGCCACTGAAGTGGTAGTGGATAGGGAGAAGGGCCCAGCTCTGTGTCCGCTCCCCCGCCCCACCGCCCTACCCCGGTGGCTTGGAGAAGCTGTGGAGGACTGCACTGGAGGAGTTTGCCAGGCATCCCTACTACCCTAAACCAGACAAACCCTTTGAACGGCTGGAGAAGGCACCTCTCTGAACTTCCAGAGCCCCACTGAACCAGTAGCGGGAGAGGAAAGGGTCCAAACAGCCACTTCCTAGCACCGCCACCCTGCCCTGAAGCTTGGAGACGCTGGAAGTGCCTTTCTCTGGCACCTCTTCTACCCTAAACTGGCTGATCTGTTCCAGCCTCTGAAGAAGGCAACTTGTTGAGCTCCCAGCGCTCCGCTGAAGCAGAAACAAGTGGGAGAGGGTCGGAACCCAGCAGCTGCTTCCCAGCTCCACCGAGCCACTCCTTAGGTAAAATGCTGCAGAGGGCTGCCCTGGTAGTAAACTCAGTCTTCCCCTCTGCCCTAACCGGGCAGGTGGCCTTGAAAGCTGAATTTATAAGGGTGGAAAGTTGAGAGTGGTGCTCTGTTCGGCAGCTATCTCACAAGTTTGAACTTGAGTGATATCTTGCTGCACTCAGCGGTTGGCGTTCTGTGCCCAGAGAGTAGAGCCTGTCTTATCAAGGCAGAGAAGTGAAGGAGGCTGCTATTCCTGAGGACTTGAAGAACCCTTGGGAGAGATGATACACGACCAGAACACATCCTCCCCAGGTCTTCCAAGGATCATTCCTTTGGAACCCAAGAACACAGCTTATAATCGACTTCCAGGACCTCTGGTCCTCAACAAAGTATCCAGATGAGGAAGAACCAGCGAAAAACATCAGGGACCATGAAATACCAGAGAGAAAAGTCACCTCCAAAAGAAAATACTCATTCTCCACCAACTGACACCAACTTACATGATATGAGTAAACTAACAGGGGAAGAATTCCGAATATGGATTGTTAGAAAGCTCAATGGAATCGAAGAGAAAATAGAATCCCAACATAGAGAAACCACAAGAACAATCCAGGAAATGAATGAAAAATTCTCCAAAGATATAGAAGTAATTCAGAGAAACAAAGCAGAAATTCTAGCAATGAAGGAAACATTCAAGGAACTCCATAATACAGTGGAAAGCCTCAAAAACAAGATAGATCATGCTGAGGAAAGAATCTCAGAGCTTGAAAATTATACCTACATGCTAAACAAATCAGAGGAAGAAAGGGTGCACAGAAACAAGAGACAAGATCAAAGCCTACAGGAAGTATGCGACTATGTAAAAAAGTCAAATTTCAGAATGATTGGCATTCCAGAAGGGGAAGAGGAACATTCACAAGGGTTGGAAAACTTATTCTATGGCAATACAACCCTTGTACTGCATCAAAAAATCTCATGCATTTTAGAGAAAGACACTTTCGAGCACCTTACAATAGTGATAAAACAAAAAGGAAAAATCCATTAATAAGATGTATTGTATGCTCAAAAAATAATAAAAGGCATAGTACTAGATATACTATTGTAAACAATGTAATGTTGGCCTATGTGTAGCCCCATGCTTCGAAATTTATCATACCAAAGAATAAAATTTTATCATAATATTCAAAAACTTGCCTTATTTCTTTATGATATGAATGAAATAAAACTATAATTTTGAATTGACTTTTCTAATTTTTCATTTATCAAAATAAAATTGTGAACATTTAAAAATAATGTAATAAAAACATATATGCATATGTTACCTATTCTGATTTATATTACAAGTAAAGCTGCCTGTAAAGTAAAACAAGCTTTCAGTGCTTTAAAGCTTTCCTCATCACACAAGAATAAAATGGATCTGTCGTCAATGCACAGCACACACTATTGTGCAGACTGTGAGTGCTGGCTGTGGGCAAGGTTTCATGGCCAGTGAGTGCTGCACTGAAGTGGTTAAAAGCCCAGACTTCACCACTGCTCAATATATCCATGAAACACAACTGCACTTGTATCCCTTAAATTTATACAAACAAAAGAAAAAAAAAAAAAGAAATAAGCCTTTTTAAGGAATTTTAATGGAAGGAATAAAAAATGTTCTCCAAAGTCAAATAAAAGACAAATTATTACTTTTTAAAAAGTACCATTTACAATAGCACTAATTAAATAAAATAGTCGTTAATTTAATAAAATACAAGAAGGAATTATAAATATCCTCCCACCTCTGAAAACTGAAAACTACAAATCATGGTTGAAGGAAATAAAAGAAGATTCAAATAAATGGAGAGATACACCAATTATCTCAATATACCATAACCTCAATAATGGTGTCTATTCTCCCCAATTTGATTTATAGATTTACAGCAATTCCAATCACAATTGCAGCAAGTTTTTAAAAAATAGATATTGATAAGCAAAGTCCAATATTTATGTGGAAAAGTAAAGGAAACCACCTAGTCAAAACCATTATGAAAATGATTACAGTTTGAAGACTCATACTACCCTATTTCAAGACTTATTAGAAATCAGTAATTAGGAGAGGGTACTATTGTAGAAAGGATATATATACATAACAATGGAACAGAATAGAGAGCACAGAACTTGACCCAAATACAGTCAACTTGTTTTTGACAAAAGTGTTATGACAATTTAATTTAGAAATAAATGTCTTTTCAACAAAGATACTGTCTCAAACTCCTAGCCTAAAGTGGTCCTCCTGCCTTGGCCTCCCAAAGTGCTAGGATTATAGCTATGAGCCATTGTACCTGGCCTTAAGTGGAAAAATTTCTTTTTTCTTTCTTCCTTTTTTTTTTTTTTTTTAGCTGCCAGTCTAATTTTTTCTATGTTTAGTACAGACGGGGTCTTGCTGTTGCTCAGACTGGTCTCGAACTCCTGACCTCAAGTGATCCTCCCACCTCTGCCTCCCAGAGTGTTAGGATTACAGGTGTGAGCCACGCTCCTGGCTGAAAAATTTCTTAAATGACACTTCTCTATATAAGTATTTGAAAGATGCTCAGTATTATTAGTCATTAGAGAAAAACAAATTAAAACCACAACTGAGATACCACTACATATGTATTACAATGACTAAAAGTTAAACAATGGATAATGTTGATTGCTGTTGAGAATGCTCATTAATAGGAATTCATTGCTGGTGGGAATGTAAAAGTGCAATCATTTTGGAAAACAATTTGGTAGTTTCTTATAACATTAAATGTACACAATTCTCTATCTCAATCCTTGGTAGTCATACAAATGAATTGAAAATATATGTTCAAGCAAAAACTTGTACTTGAAATAATCACCACTAACTGGAATTAATTCAGATGTCCTTCACCAGGTGAATGAATATACTGTGTTACATGTATACAATGGAATCATCCTTAGCAATTAATAGAAAAAACATTGATTCATGCAACAGCATGGATAAATTTTAAACACGTTTTGTTAAGTGAATGCAGGCAGAGCCAAATGCTACATGTTATATGATTCCACTTATATGACATTCCATAAAAGGCAAAATTATAAGGACTGAAAATAGATAAGTGGTGGCCAGTGAGGAAGAGTTGAGTACAAAATGATCCCACAAGGAAAATTTTAGAGTTGTGAAACTGTTTATATCGTTCTACATTTTGTGTGGGGAAGTGCATGATCCTATGTGTTTGTGAAGCCCATAGAACAGTGCAGTATAATGAATTTTATGTATGCAAACTTTGTTGACTATGGATGACAGGGAGATTCAGGGTGAACTGCAGACTGTGACAAATGAATCTATCTGCATCCCAAATATAAGACTTGACCTCAGTGAAAGAAGAGTAGGAAAAAAGTGGACATTAATACCTTTAGAAAAGTGTTTTGACTGGATACCATAAGGCTAAAAACAAAATTACCTATACACAAACACTGTATGCTATTGTAAAACTGTTTTGCACATGGGTATGAGCTAACAATTCTGAAAACGCTTTATATATATACTAGAACTGAACAAATAAATATATTTTGATTATGGAAAAAATAAACAAAGCAGCAGATACGTAGAAGAAACGAGTCCAGAGATCTAACATACAACATGAGGACTACAGTTAATAATATTGCATAGTTTTATATTTGAGACTTTTGCAAAAGGGTAGATTTTAGGTGCTCCTGCCACATAAAAAATGGGTAACTTTGTGAGGTGATGGAGATGTTAATTTGCTTGACTATAGTAACCATTTCACTATGTATATGTATGTACAATAAAATTTCTGCAAATAACCAGGTTCTCCGAGCATAGTTTATTTCAGAATAAATAACATCACAACATCATGTCATGCTATAATACTAGGCCATGTTGATGTTGTCAACAAATCCACTGAACAGGATTTTCTTTTAAAAAAAGAATGGGCACTTTATTCCACCCAGCAGTTTGCAAACCGCGGAAACGCAGCGGTGGGCCCAGAAGGAAGGCGCAAAGGCAGAGGGCTGTCTTTCACAGGGAAGGTTCCCGCCAGGTCCCCGCGTCGTGTCCTCCCGGCGAAGGGGACGCGGGCTGCTCGGTCGCGCCTGGCCGTGCTCCGCGCCGCCGTCCCGGGCCGCGGGCGGGCGCTGGGCTCTGCTTTGAATTTAGGCCACTTGGTCACTCAGGATTCATCGGGGGACGGGTCCGGTCCGGGTTCGCGTTGTACTTTTAAGTCACCGGGACACGGCAGTCGGGGCTGGCCAGCTTGGCTCGGCGCCCGCGGGACGCAGGCGACACAGAGCCGGGCGCCCGCGGGACGCAGGCGACACAGAGCCGGGCGCCCGGCTCTGCTCCCTCCTCCCCTGGGTTTCCGGCTGCCCGGGTTCCGTTCTTCGGTTCTCCGAGGTGAGGAGCCGAGGTTTTCTGGCCAAGCTCCTGCTGCCTCTGCCTAGCACGGGCTGGACGGGCAGGGGACCCGCGCCGCCCGCCCAGGGCGCGTCCCCAGCCTGCGAGGCCGGGCCGACAGCGAGACTGCTCTGCCCACGGCGGCGGAGGCAGCTCGGCCTCCCCGGAGCGGAGGGCACCGGGCGCCCTCCCCCGTGCCGGCGCTGCTAGGGCCGGGTGGGGGCTGGGGTGGGGGGCCGGGGTGGGGGCCGGGGTGGGGGCCCGGGGT
>VSMD01105140.1:0-16998 GCA_008750895.1 Mirza zaza
TACCTAGTCTATGATATTCTGTTATACAACATAAAACATTCACACCTTGGAAGATAGTGCCCCAATCTCAAAAATTATCCCTACACTGGTGTCTTGGCAGCACTTTTTCTTTTTTTTTTTGAGACAGAGTCTTGCTCTATTGCCCAGGCTGGTGTGCAATGGTGCCATCGTGGCTCACTGTAACCTTGAACTTCTGGGCTCAAGGGATCCTCCCGTCTCAGACTCCCAAGTAGCTGGGACAATAAATGCATGCCGCCACACCCAACTAATATTTTTTAAAATTTTTGTAGAGATAGGGTCTCACTATATTGCCCAGGCTGGTCTCAAACTCCTGGCCTCAAGTGATCCTCTTGCCTCAGGCACCCAAAATGCTGGGATTAAAAGTGTGAGCCATGGAGCCTGGCTCTTGGTTGCAGTTGAAGAGCCCATTCCAGTATTCTCTCTGATCAAGAGCTTCTGGGTGAGGTGGTATAATGGGACTGGTGAAACCCATGGTCACATGCCCATAATAGCATCTCCTTTGTCATAAAGTGTTTCCCATGTGAGTTTTTCTTTTTTTAATAAGAGGTAGGGGCTTGTGAGGAGGGGTGTTCAGTTGCCTTGTTTGTTTTTGTTGAGACAGAGTCTGACTCTGCCACCCTGGGTAGAGTGCAGTGGCTTCATTGTAGCTCACCACAACCTCCAACTCCTGGGCTCTAAGTGATCCTTCTGCCTCAGCCTCCCAGGTAGCAGGGACTACAGGCGCACAGCTGCAATGCCTGGCTGTTTTTCTTTTCCCCCTTCCTTCTTTTTGGTAGAGACAGGGTCTTACTCTTGCTCAGGCTGGTCTCGAACTCCTGACCTCAAGCAGTCCTGAGCTCAAACAATCCTCCTGTCTTAGCCTCCCATGTGATTTTTAAGCAAGACTCCCTAAATAAATTAGACATTCTGTAAACTCTTGGGTAGTGGTGCTGGCCAAAGCACTAAGGGCAAGGAAGGCAAACCCATATTTGGAATATGTGTCAAGTGCCGGTTATGAGGAATTGCTGTCCCAGCCAGGCATGGAAAGAAAATGACAGGAGTCAGGAAGTGGAGCCTCCCTTCCCTTAATCATACTGTACACTCCACCCACCCACCCTGCTCTCACCTTGAAGTCCTCCAGCAAGGACTCATTTAACAACATGCTGTCCAGCTGATCCTTTGTTTGCTGCAAGAAGAACAAAAGGAGAATGAATTTGAGGTTTGGGAAAAATACCTAAAATGCATGTTTTTCTGATGCACTTTTATTTCTAGAATTTTTCATTTTTAATCAATGTAGGAGAGTTTTAAAAACAGAGGATTCCACGGTGTTGGAACCATTTGTTAAATCAGTTCCTCCTGGTTGGAACCAAGTTATTTTTAAAATCCGGCCAATTTTGAAGCAAAGGCAAAAGCTTGGCTCGGCGCTGGTCTTTCTGCAGAGCCACATGAGGTCCTAAGGGACACCTATGTCAACCCTACAGTGCCTTGAGCCCCCTCTCATGTTCTGCTCTTCACTTTTCTTTCTCCATACTGTGGACATCCAGCTCCACCCTGGAAAGATGTGTGGGGATGGGAACCATCTCCTGACGCACGTTGGTCCGGGTGCGTTCCTTCCCCAAGCCATCGGTCTTTCGGGTCTGGAGACTCTAGACAGAGGCAATTTTACTTCCCTGTCACAGGATGTGGGGAGCATCTTTACCTCCGATCAGACCCTTCTTAATTTCTCCCAGCCGATAAAGTATAGAGCTCCAGTGGAGTCTTATAAGAAGTCTCTGAGCATAGCAGAGAGTGGCATTTACCTTTTTAGGCAGCTTTTCCTGCATCTATGCCCCATCATCTGGGCTTAGCTTAACTCACGGACCCATAGCTTAATCTAGGACTCTTTTAAGATTCAAAATTTGGGGGGAATGGGTGCTTGGAGATGGAGGTGGAGGAGCAGGGGAAGGGTTCTTCTTATAGCTCCAGCAGAAGGCCGGGTTCAGGCAGTCCCAGGAAAAGAGAAAGCGCAGGAGGGAATTATACTCACAAAGAAAATCTTCACCCTGCCCAAGGCAGCTCGGAGCTCCCACGGCATGTGAGGCAGGCTGGCTGGGAAGTGGGTACTGCTGTTCTCAGACTGGGTACTCTGGCTTCAGTTGGCCCCAACCCCAGCCAAGAAGACTAGGCAACATAGGAGTGCTGAGCTGGGCACGGCAGAACTCTGCCTTCTTCTGCAAATCTGCCCTGTGGCTTGCTTTTGCAAGAGCAAGCCCCTGAAAAGTATAGACCTTCACCTCCTCTGTTCCCTTTTATATTGTGAGCTCCATTCATAAAAAAGCCACAGAGTTGGCCAGGCGCAGTGGCTCACGCCTGTAATCCTAGCACTCTGGGAGGCCGAGGCGGGCAGATCGGTCAAGGTCAGGAGTTTGAAACCAGCCTGAGAAAGGGCGAGACCCCGTCTCTACTATAAATAGAAAGAATTAATTGGTCAACTAATATATATAGAAAAAATTAGCTGGGCATGGTGGCACATGCCTGTAGTCCCAGCTACTTTGTGTCCTCAGGGCCAACCTTACTGATAGACACAAAATTTAATTGAGCACTTCCAAAATGGTGGTGTAAGAACCTCCAAAACTCTGCTTGTCATTTTTTCTATAAGTGCTCCTGTGCACTCAGATGTGACCATTCCAAGACATACTCCTTGTAGTCATCATTACTGCAACAATGGCTAAGTATACCAGCCACTTGGTCCCCAAAGCATGCACTTCATTCATTAAGTGCTTCGTCAATTATTTGATTAACTGCAATGATATCCCACGTCATGGATTCCTAGCCTCCCACTTCCCACTGGCAAAAAACTCAGCAGTGCTTTCAGGTTCAAACCAAATCGCAAATCCCCTCTTTGGGAGTTTGTTTTCTAGGGCCACTTCTTACCAATTCTTTCCAGTCAGGAGACAGAGAAAATCTAATTATAATGGAGAGATTTAATATAACATATTTAAAATCAGGTACTAGAGACTTGAAAAGGCAAAGGGAATGTTGACAGAGGTCATAACTGCAAAAAGCAGCAACCATCTGTACGGCTGGGGATAAAAAAGGGCAGATGTCAAGGTCATTCAAATTTAAGGTTTGGAAGAGTGTCCAAAGATGTGGCATTTAACTTGGAAAGGGACCTCTTCTTGGCTGAAACTGGAGCCTTGAACTCAGAGAATGAAACTCACAGGGCTGGGAGTAGACCTTTTAGAGGGAAATGCTGGTTAGGCTGGTGCTGGTATCTGTCAGAGAGACTGTGGGGCTGCTTCTGGCAGCGTGGACAAACTGCAAACTTCAAGTGCCACTGCCAGGGTGAAGAACCATTGCTGTAGTGACACTGCCAGGGTGAAGAACCACTGCTGTAGTGACACTGACAGGAATAGGAAGCGAACAGGAAGCAAGACCTCCTTCCTCCTTTTTCATCCTAGTCTTCCTCTAGAACTTCCTGTAGGCAGAAATTAACTGGGAACCAGATGACATACAAGAAATGTAGTCTGGCCAGGCATGGTGGCTTGTGCTTGTAATCCCAGTTATTTGGGAGGCTGAGGCAGTAGGATTGTTTGAGGTCTGGAGTTCAAGACCAGCCTGGGCAACATAGCAAGATCCCATCTCTAAAAAAAAAAAAAAATGTACTCTGCAGAGTTCCAGTATCATAGAGGACAAAAGGATTTGTATGAAGCTGAGAGAAAATAGCTTAACAATTGACACACTATCATTTGGTTATTTTTCCTACAATGAATGATCTATTCAGGTTTTCTCTACCTTCTTTAGTCTATTTTGGCCATTTCTTTTGCTATTTCTCATTTTTCTAAATCACCATTCTGGATTGCATCTAGGTGCATGTTAACAGATTTAAAATAAAAGTAAGTTAAGATACTTTGTAACCCCCAAAAAATCCAGATGTAGGTTGTCCAGGGATGAATGCTTGCATCAGGAACCCAGGCTTCTATTTTTTTTTTTTTTAATAGAAAGGGTCTCTCGCTCTTGCTCAAGCTGGTCTTGAACTCCTGAGCTCAAGCAATCCTCCTGCCTTGGCTTCCCATAGTGCTAGGATTACAGGTATGAGCCACCACACCCAGCCCCAGGCTTCTGTTTTGTTGCCCTGAAATTGTCAGCAAATGATTTATCTCCATGATCCACAACTTCTGTTTGAACTCCAGCCAGCATGTCCACTTCCCAGCCAGTAGGAAGGGGAAAGACAAGATGCGGCCTCTCCCTTTAAGGGCACTAGAAGCAGCCCATGGCAGTTGGGCTACTTAATCATATGGCCACACTTATCTAGAAGGGAGGCTGGGAATTGTGTTTGAGTAGCTAAAAGTTGGGGATTCTATTTCTAAGAAAAAACAGCAGAATAAATATTAGGGGCCACTGTTAAGTCTCTGCCATATAGGCATTAATGCTAGCGATCTGCCCATTTTTATTTTATTTTTTGGAGACAAGGTCTTACTCTGTCACCCAGGCTGGAGTGCAGTGGCATGATCCTAGCTCACTGTACCACGCCTAGCTAATTGCTATGTTGCCCAGACTGGTCTTTTTTTTTTCCTCCCTCGCCCTCTCCACCCAGTTTTCCCAACTCTGGGAAGAACCAGGAAGACAAGGCCGCCCAGGCCGGTCTTGAACTCCTGTTTTCAAGTAATCCTCCCACCTCAACCTCTCAAAGTCCTGGGATTACAGATTACAGGCGTGAGCTACCACGCTTGGCCTTTTTTTTTTTTTTTTAATATATATATATCTGGTGCTCTCACTTTTATCTGTGTCTGGTATCATCCAGTCCATATCCCTTTCCCTCCACTGTTTAACAGCTTTTGCAGGTGGTGAACCTTCTGTTTTCTGCTGAATCTCTGTAGGGGCACTCACCTGACAGCGTAAGTTAAGGGGAGAGGATAGAGGGGTAAGTTAATCGTCCTCAAAGATGTTCAATAAACTTCTGTTTTCAGCTCCACCACTCACACCCACCCTTAGAAGAAACTAGTACCCCCAACTCCTGAGGATCTCCGAGTCCTGCAGTGCCAACCAACTTTTTGGGTTATTGTCAGCTCCCTATTGCGCCACAAGGACTTAGCAGAACAAGGCAAGCTAAAATCAAGCTGCTGGCTAGTCATATCTGCTTTCCTTTTTGTAACAGTTGGATATTTTCCATCTGCCATTAACTCTTCTCTCTTGTTCCTTGGCCTTGTGAGTTTATAACTTTTAGTTATTATAATGGATCTTGTGAGGACATAGACTGAATGTTTTAAGTCACACAAAGCTTGCCTCCAGCGTCATACTGGGCCATGAGGGTTTCGGCTATCATCTTGCTCCTCCCTTCCTACAGTTGCTAAACGGGCACCATAGTGCTGGCTACTGGTATTCCCATTCCCTTCTATCTATTCCTATCAAACAAAAAACCTGTATTCAGGACATGTGCCCAGTGTTCTTTGCACTCCCATTAACATACTCTTGGTGAACAAAAGTAACAGTCACCACTGAGTATGTATGTGCCAGGTACTGTGTTAAGCACCTTTAAGTAGAACTTCTCAACCACCCCGTAAGGTAGCTGAGTCTGTCATTCTTATTTATTGGACAAAATAGTATTATTTTTTCCTGTTTTTTTAGATATAAGGTCTCGCTATGCCACACAGGCTGGAGTGCAGTGGCTATTCAGAGGTGCAGTAATAGCGCCTTACAGCCTCACTCCTGGGCTCAAGTGATTTTCCTGCCTCAGCTGCCCGAGTAGCTGGGACTACAGGTGCAGGCCAACACACCCAGCAACATCGTTTTATCCTCTTGTCATCACTGGATTGTCACTCTTATTTTACAAATGCAGCAAGTAAGTCTCAAAGGTTAAATTACTTGCCGGATCACACAGCTAATAGATGGAGACAGCTCTTCTCTAGACTATGCTTTCTAGGTAGGCATGCACTATTTTGATCGGGTGTCAGGGGCTTGCAAACCATGTTTTGTCTCAAAGTTTTCTCTCATGGTATCATCTTTTAATAATTTTAAATTTTCTTTTGTTTTTAGTGTTTTAAAGCAAAGTATCCTAATAATTTATAGACTACAGCCTTCAAACAGGACTCTCCAACTTGCCAGTCCCTGCTACATCCTTTTGCTTTGCATTCAGCCTAGTCTTCATTACCTCCCTCCCTCCTATAGGCCTGAATCTTGGGGACTGGGTGCTTTTCATCGCCATTGTCCTAAGCTGAGCACATTTCCCAACAACATGCATTTGTTGATTGACAGGTTCCCATTATATCTCGGCCACATCAGTCATGACAACACTAACAGGACACAAATAGCTTGGACTTAATCTAAGAAAAATTACTTCCCAGTATCTAAGTATTTGGAAGTGACATAACAGCTTTCATTCTATAGGCAAATATACCTCCTACTTGTCTTAATAATGGAATAAATTGATGGGTTTTATAACCTTTTTCATACCCTCATTCAGTATTCCCTAACAACTGATCCATTAAGTATTATCATATTACTTGCTCTCGTTTCTTCACTTATTTGCATGTTTACTATGTGACAAGTGCTGCCAGTTATTGGGTAGATAGGAGTAAAGAAAAGGCAGATTAAGCTAGAGTTCATGCAGGGCCTTCTAGGTGACAAAGGTTTTAAACTGTTAACTACCTACATTTAAAGACTGCCCTAGCTGTGGTGTTAAAAAGAGAAGGTGGACAAAAGTGGACACAGATATCACTTACTAACTAGATGAGATACTGGTGGCCTGAAGGTAGTGGCATTGGAGAGGTTATGTTGGAGCTGGAGTGAACAGGACTTGAAGCTTTCTGGTAGATGGCATTAGTATCTTCTGAACAACACGGGCACCTTTTGAATATGTACGGACAAGAGTTGAAGTATATAGAAGCCACAGAAACACAAAAGTGGATCTGGAGAAAAAAAAAGTGTGGAGGCACAGGCTTTTCAGTCATGTTACACTGAGGCAAAATGGGAAAGGTCAAGGACTGAGGCCTTAATGGACAACCATCAATTGAACAGTCATTGCTTTTTTCTACATTAACAAGAAGGCTCATGAAATTTTATTCACTTTTAAGGGTACAGACAAGAAGCAAGTTTCGCAGTTAAACACAGAAGTAATGCAGCAATATAATTACTGGCTTGGATGGTTATACTTGAGGTTGTTGTGTGCCAAGAGCTATCTGGATTACCAGCTATCCAGTTTTCTCCGTTCTTCAACTGTTTGCCATGCTGGGCACCATCAGTCCTAACTAGAATGGAAATGAGGTGTATTTACAGAGAATAATTTTGTCCTTAAAATTCCAGAGACTGTAGATTATCTTTCTGAAGTAATATAGGCTTTAGTCTATAAACAGGTCAGGTACTTCCAATAGGTTTACCTCAAAGTTAACTTTTAAGCACAGCCTTCAGGATTATAGCTAAAAAAATAAAAAATAAAAAAAAAAAAAATGGCTTAAACTATTTTTGTCCTTAGCATGAACTAGCTCCTAGCTTGTTTGCTCAGATATTTTTAAATGGTTACACTGAAGGGAAATTCCCTGAAACAGAACAGCTCCATTATATTTGACACTTTGTAGCACCCCAAATCCATTACACAACCATAAACATTCTAATCATATCATAGTTTAACAAGATTATCAGTCCTAGATAAAGTCTACAAAGCAAGGGAATCCGCAGATTTTTACCACTGTCTCCTCTAGGGAACTACAGTAGGCATCACAAGCAGTTGAGCTTTTAATAACTAAGGTTCTGATTAAGGGTTACTGAATTGACAATGACTGAATACATTTGTAAAGTAGCCTAATCCTTTAAATTCATTAAGAACTGAGACTATAATCCTAGAATAAAGATAAAAGGATCTTAAAATGCATTGGAAAATGAAAATAATTGGATTTAATGTGACTGCTAATTCCCATAGTTAAATGGGAGAAAAAGTGGGGAGGAAAGGAGTCAGGAAGCCTTTCAAATGATCCAGTTTCTATGCCTAAGATGGTGTTCAGATACAAATCCACTGTAATTCAAGTTCTTACACACAGGCCAATTATAGATCCATTACTTTGATATCAAAAGTACTCATCATCACATCATCCAAACTCCACTTAAATAAAGCCTACTGAAAACCTTTTTATTCTTAATATTTTAAAAACCTCTAGGCCTCAGTAGGCTGGTGAACAGAAATACTTCATTATTGATCCTAGACTACTAACATTGAACATGAAAAAAATCTTAGCAAGGCAACTGACTAGAATTCTGACAGAAATTATCCTGATTTACATGGCACCTGTTCATAGCATGAGGAATATTTTTACAAAAGCTAATTCAGTAATCTAAGTAATAATGTACACTACAACTTTGGCATCTATATTTAAAGTCAACCAATAGTTCTTAGTTCCTGCAAGCAGCCTACTTGAGTCTGACAAGTAAAGGTTTATCAACAAAATTTCAGTATCATTTATCAGTGGTATGCCTACAACTTTAAATCATCTGGAGGATTTCCACTAATTTTTATAGATTAGAAGGAACCCAAATGATTCCTTTAATTAATGATACATTTATAATCAAATAAGAATCTGTTAAGACCTCAGAAGCCAATGAGAAATGCTTTGCCTGGTGGGCTAAGGTACAAAGCAAGACGGTGACTGGCAGACAAATTTCCTTTATGTTCTACTGACCCTGATGGAAAGAATACTGCTTGGCAGTACAGGCAAGCATAAAGACATGACTGCCAATGCAACTGTCTATCACTAGGTTTCCTTCCTCTTTTTTTATAAGAGGTATGCATTCTCAATGGGGATGATAGTGCTCCGAAGGAAGACCAAAAACATTCCCTCTTTTCATGTATAAAGCATAGAAATAGCACATATACAGCATATCTGTGATACTAAAATTTATTGTGGGCACTATTAGAAAAAAAGCATAAAAAGGTTTCTGGGCTGGGTGTTGATAATGGAGAAAAGCTTTAAAAAACTGAATAAGAACTAGTTAATCTCTTGGTCACATGCATCTCCCCTCACTATCAATATTATGCTGTATCAAAATATCCTGTGGGATTTTTGGTAACTGCAGTTTTTATAACAGAATAATAATTATCTTTAGAATAATACTCCCAGAGTATGATTAAGAAACATGATCAGCTCCAAAAACACATTTATAGTTTCCAAGAGGAGACATCCTTAGATACCAAGTTAGGAAAATCAATTAACATTTACCCAATCATAATAAAAAGTACAATCTAATATCTATTTTAAGAATTACATATCTGAGGCTATAGGCTGGCACTGGCAGCTAGCTGAGTTCTAAAATTATCACTAAGATTCAAAATGAAAATCTAGTCTTTTTATAAAGCATTCCTTTTCTTTGCACTATACTGTCACAGGTTGACTTATCCATTTACTATACTATAATACTGTAGTAAGTAAACACTACTGTGTCATTATGAAGAAGAAAACAATGATCAAAGATCTGAATGTAGTTCTGGAAGACCACACACTTTCACTATACACTGTATATAATAAAACAACACATTTTTTATGGCAGTAACATGCAAAGACTTGGTTGTAGAAATGTTAATGTAGTTTCAGCTATATAATTCAGTGTAAGTGTTTACAGTTTGGGAGTTATGAAAGGAGTAATTATTATTTAATGTTATACAGTAAAGACATAACACACAACATACAATCCACTAGGTTTTAACATGGAATTTACAAAAAAAAAAGACTGATCTATAAAGCCTAAGTGTAAGGATGGACTTTATTTTAAAAAAAAGTCTTTTGAGGACTACAAATTACAAAGTAAAAGCAGATCACTACATAGAAATCTAGTGAATACATTTTGCCTGTGCACGAAAACTTTATCAAAGTTATTCATTTAACAAATTCACCCCATTCACAATGTTTTCAGTTATAATGCTCTTTTAAAGGTTACTATACCTTTATTTCAAATTATATTACACGTTATTTCCCCAAGATGAACTTTTAAACACCAAACTCTTGGCTCATAAGAATGGCACCTTCAAAAGGGGCAATCTCTACTCAGTTTCTGGTAGCATTATTCCAGGCTAGTTTCTCTCACCAATTAAAAAACCTTCAAAATGTTCACTTTTAACACAAAGTCTTTCCATCAAAAAATGTGACTACATTTTTTTTCCTCTAATGTCTACATCATAGATGAGTAGCAGCAAGAAAAGGAAGATGAAAATTGAAAGGCAGCCATTAAAATAAATGGATCAATTGTATAGAAGAAATATTTGGCTCATGGCAATTAAAAAATGGCAACTAGGATATATGTTAATAGCCAGATACTTGAGTCATTACTGAGTATTTTAAGAGAATGAAGTCAGTCCAGTATGACCAAGTAGGAATATGTAATTATCATTGCACTTCATTCTTTATAAATTCTCTAAGCCAATAGGAAATCTAAGTTATAGCTAGATTTCCAATTAGAACATGCTGGCTCTTAACACTTTCAACAATTTTTACAGGGTTTATACATACATCTGTCATTTCCCTTACTCCAATTTCTTTATGAGTCCTTTCCCATCAATCTAAGCATATTCTGAACATAAAATATTTTAAATGATAAGACTTTTCTAAGGTACATTTGAAAATGGTTGTATTAAAAGAATACTCATTTGTTCTGCCTGGAAAGACACAAATTGAATACAGAAGTTTCTCAATAGGAAAAAGCTCAATGTTCTTCCCACTACCTCTACCACATTTGATTTCTCCAACTTTTTAAGTTTGTTCTCCATGGCTTAAGTAAGGATGAAAACCATAGCAAACAAATGAGCTTAAGGACATCTGGGGTTAAAAAAAAAAAAGTTAACATGCAAGCAATGGTCTAAATATCAAGATTCATGTTAATGAATTCAATTACTGTAGATGAGATTTTCATTGATGAGTAGGGCTCTGGGCATACCAAATTATCACACAAATCATTGCCTTTTGAGACTTTGGATACTTTTACAGTTTAATTTGCAAACAGAATTTTTATAACAAATTATTTTTAACCAAATCATATCTTGAAAACTTTTTATAGAAAACCCAGGGAATAAAGTGAACTGTTCATTGTGGAAGGCCTTAAATTACATTATTACAGTAGAAAATACAGGAGGTAGAAGATAACTGAAAAGACTAATGCAACATTAGATTCAAATCTATAGCTCCTGTAGCTACTTAAAACATGGTTTTAGAAACTAAACCCAACATTTCCAGTAACCATAGAAACAGTTAAAATAAAATTTGCCATGAAAGCCCTTATATCATGCTTGATATAGGGAGGTAGGAAGATGTAAGAACCAGGACACATGAAACATGACAGTTTATCTACAACTCCTGTTTGCTTTACTGAGGGTGTAGTCTCAAAATTCAGTCACCTTCTTCACCTTCAGACTCAGATTCTAGAAAAGGGGAAAAATGTAGTCAAGCATTATATATTAGAAGGTAAAAGTTCTCACTTTTATCTTTGAAGCTTTTTATCATAAGAAATCTTAGATGAGAGGAATAATTCAAAAGCATTCATTTATAAATCTCAAAATTCATAAATTTTAAATATTGTAAAAATTTTCAATTTGTCTTTTAAGAATGTTTAGTATTATGGCAGAGCCACAAATATACTGTAATGATTAAAGCCCAGTTTTCTCCACCTGCCTTAAATCAAACAACTATTTGCTGTCTGAACAAAAAACTGTACTCTGGGTACAAAATAGCATCAGAATGAAAGAAGGAAGCACATGTGGACATGCACTATGGCCACATTAAAATTAGGTTCCAAGCTTTACCAAACCAACCTGTGCAAAAGAAAGAAACTTACCTTCTTCAGCATTTTTGAGCCACTCTACAAACTTTTTCATTTGCTCAAGGAAGACACTTTTTCCCTTTGCAACATGTGCATCTTTATACCACTTCAGAATGGGCTCTTCACTCAGGACTTCAGCTATAAAGAATAACCATTACATTAGGAAAGTTTTAACATATTTTCCTACTTTATGCAAAGTCAGAGTCACCTTAGGTGCAAATGCCTGGTTGGCAAACAAGACCCTACTGAAAAGTTAATAAGTAAAAACAACTATTTTTCATGTCTGTAAGATAAACCTATATTCAAACACTGGTTTCTTCAACAATCAATTTCAAGAAATATAGAAAAGATGAGGCCAGGTGTGGTGGCTCACACCTGTAATCCTAGCACTCTTGGGAGGCCAAGACGGGCGGATCACTCAAGGTCAGGAGCTCGAAACCAGCCTGAGCAAGAGACAGACCCTGTCTCTACTAAAAATAGAAATTAATTGGCCAACTAAAAATATAGAAAAAATTAGCCAGGCATGGTGGCACATGCCTGCAGTCCCAGCTACCTGGGAGGCTGAGGCAGAAAGATTGCTTGAGCCCAGGTGTTTGAGGCTGCTGTGAACGAGGCTGATGCCTCGGCACTCTAGCCCAGGCAACAGAGTGAGACTACTTGGTAAAAGAAAAGATGAAATGGGAACCCTATATCAAGAGACATTTATCAACTTGTTGCCAATGTACCAAACTACAACAAACTGGTGAAAAAAACACATGAAACCAGTGATTTTTCTGAACTGAAGGCAATTTTGCCTCTCAGGGGACATTCTTAGTTGTCGTACTGGGGAGAGGTGCTACTGGCAACTACTGGATAGAAGTGAGGGATACTGTTTAACACTATAATGCACAAGATAGTCACTTACAAAGAGTTAACAGAGTTAACTGGCCCAAAATGTTAGTAATGCCGAGGTTGAGAAATCTGTATTAAATACCAGGAATATTTAGTAGAAAATTTGCTAATATTTTAAAGTATAAAAATGTTGGTTTTATTAAAAAGAAAAAAGTAAATCCTTATACTTCATAGATCCACACTGAGAAATGTAAGAATTCAATGACAATTTCTAGGATTTGTTTGTAAATAATCTGAGCAAGAGAGAGTAAGTGGGGTATAAACGCTCCCAAGAAACCTAATTACAAACTGATAATCACTGAAGCACGGGAACTCAGAGTTCATCACCCCATACCTTCTTGAAAACTAGGGGACAGAATACATGTGCACACCAACTATACTCACTAGGATCAAGGCTGGTCTGATGAACGTACAACTTAAAAGAGTTATCACTAACCATAGTAAATTAAATAACTGCAATGGGTTCTCTCCCAACAGAGGTCTTGTCTTTAGTAACCACTTTAGACCAGGTTTCTGAAATTGGGATCAGAGAAAAGGGAATGATAACTGAAACGGGCTTTTAATCCAAGTGATCTGAACTGGTCTTGAAGGACAAGTGGAAGTCAACAATGGGTGGTGGGGTGAGATGAAGAGAAGCATGCTTTACACAGGCTGAAACCTACAGAAATATGAAGTGTGTGTCTGGGGAAGGGACCTGGAGAATTTGATGTGGCTTGAGTATAGGAAGCAAAACTCATGAGGCTGAGTAATGAAAGCTTTACATTTTAACATGTGAAGAATGGAGTTTAGAAATGTTTTGATACCAATGCACTAAAAAGCAACTACTTTAATCAGGTGACTCTGTCTTATGACTTACAAGTATTAATAAAATAGTTGAGGGAGCTGATGTTCAGATAACTACTCATTTTGTATTAGTGTTTTTAAGGATATTTATTAAATGTATTCAGAAAATCCAAAATTTAAATTACCTTTATAAAAAAGCACCACTATTTTCTGGAAGGCTTTCATGAAATGAATGTTGTCATAGCAATACTCCTGAATCTTCAGTAACAGAGTCAGCTCAGACTGACCTTGAGTTGTAAAGGCAGCAAGTAGAGGGCTGTATTGCTTTTTTAAAGTAAAGGAAGAAAAAATTTAGTCATTACAAGACCATCCATTAAAAAATTCCTATAATACAGGCCCATAGCTCATCTATTACTATCACTGTGAACTATAATGTACCAGAAATTAAAAATAAAGCAGTAAAAAATGTCTAGTAAGCATCTAAGTCAAATAAGCAATACTGTAGCAAGTACTCCAGGTAACTGTCAAATAAAATTTTAGAGGAAAAAAGAGAACATTCCTATTTCCCAATATTCCCCTGAAAGCAAACATTAAATTACAGGTTTAAGCTCCTTTTAAACATGTTCTTGGCCGGGCTTGGTGGCTCACGCCTGTAATCCTAGCACTCTGGGAGGCCGAGGCGGGCGATCGCTCAAGGTCAGGAGTTCAAAACCAGCCTGAGCAAGAGCGAGACCCTGTCTCTACCATAAATAGAAAGAAATTAATTGGCCAACTAAAAATATATAGAAAAAATTAGCCAGGCATGGTGGCGCATGCCTGTAGTCCCAGCTACTTGGGAGGCTGAGGCAGGAGGATTGCTTGAGCCCAAGAGTTTGAGGTTGCTGTGAGCTATGCTGATACCATGGCATTCACTCTAGCCTGGGCAACAAAGTGAGACTCTGTCTCAAAAAAAAAAAAGTTCTTGTTTTTAACCTGTGAACTGAAGAAAGCCCAACTCAGACTTGAAAGTGTTATCAATAATTGATGTTATCTGTCTACTTACTGATGGGTCAATTCCCAGGAACCGTGATAAATTCTCTTAGAAAAGTATAGTCATCATTTACTTATCCCCACTTAAAAAGCAGAACAGTTTGTTTTGTCAAGGCACAGTTCTAATACCTTCAAGTGCTTGATGGCTTGCTCTGCTACAAGCTCCTCTTTTTTGTTCCATTCCACGGTGCTCATTACACTTGACCAGACTATTCCAATGACAACTGGTTCAGGGATGTTGTTTTTTTTCATCTCCTCCTTGACATACAAAATTATCTGGGAAAGATTCCAAATTTACTAACAGGAGTCAGTTTTGATATATATATATACACTTCACACATTAAAGTCAGACCTTTTACAAAAGCGTAAAAAAAAAACCCTTCCATGCAACTGGCAACAACTACATATAAATAGAGACCTTTAAAACTGGAAGGGCTGTTGAAACTCAACCTTACATTTCTGGTTATCTGAATAAGCTTATGAAAAAGACTGAGGCAAACTCCCAGTATACGTTCTGTAACTATTAACTCAAACTCATGCTGGTGAAATACTTTAAAGTTTTTCAAATGAGTGAAGCTTAGCCATAAAAAGATGGTTTAAACAAAAGCTGCTTACATCCTTGAATGGATCACCACGGGACATCTGTTCTTGAAGTTCCTTCTGGAGCTCCTTCCGAGCTCCTATGGTTTGCTGATTCCGAACATACTCTGAAAGCTCTTTCAAGCCTGCTTCAGTAAAATACTTTGTGAAGTGTTCAACGCTTTGCTTATTGGCAGGAAAGAGTTCCTGAAAGGAGAATTTAATCCGGTTAAATGGTCTTTAAATCAGATTAAGAAAAACACTCTTTCCACAGATCTAAAAATATACCTGTTAACAAGAATGGGAAGAAAAAGTTACAAACCATCAGTCTGTTATCCATGCTGACTTTCCGAAGACTTGCAGCTACTGCATTGATATCTTTTTCATTTATCCATGATTTAAAGAGCTTTACAGCAAAAGCTGCTGAAACCCCTGTAAAAGAAAGAAACTTAACAGAAGTACCTTCCTGGTTTCAATCACTGTATCCCCTTCAGATACCCCACTTCATAGTTCAACCAGGTGAGACTGTTATTCCCCAAACTTATTTACTGAGCTTTTTCTCTTCCACCATTTACCATTTCTCCAATTTCCCTATTCTACCATTTGCTAGTTGTACATTCTTGGCTAAGTTACTAAGTTTCTAATATGTTAATTGAGGGTAATAGTCCCCACATTTGACAGGGCTATTGTGAGAACTAAAGGTACCTTAAAATACTCAACATGCCAAGTAATTAAAAATTACTGTATAGAGCAGGGGTCCTCAAACTTTTTAAACAGGGGACCAGTTCACTGTCCCTCAGACTGTGGGGACACTGTGGGCCCAGGAACAGTCAGCTGCTAAGCAGGACAGGCAGTGGTGGCAAAAAAACCCAGAGGGCTGGATAAATGTGCTAGGTGGCCCGCAGGCCGTAGTTTGAGGATGCCTGGTATAAAGTAATTCAATGATTGAAGCCACAACAGGGAACTGATTTTCCTTTTCAGCTTGACATTTTCCTCAATGTCTTCTCCATTAAAGATGTATCTAAGTCTCCCTATTGGCATTAATCTTTTAGGGTTCCCACAGTGATTCTTATTTTAATTTCATCACATATAATCGCCATTTGTCTAAATCCTGTTTGTTGTATGCCTAAAGAAAACCATTAAACTGGGATGCCAAAAGTATACAATAGGTATCTTGAATTAAAATTAGCTTACTAAATTTAAGGATGGTTAATAAACTAAGACCATCACATAAATCATATCTATGAATGGTAAACCATGACCTTTTATCATTTCACCTTTAATGCTCTTATGCACCTCACTCTTAAGTCAACTACAGACCATCATTTACTAAAGGTTGATTACCTTCTTTAACCAGATTCTCATTATAAAGGCTATTGAGAATGGATGCATTAAGTGTTCCATTAGCCAGAAGAACGCCAGTCAACATAGCCAGCTTGTTCCTCTCCGACTCTGAAAAACCCTTTAAGAACAGCAGCAGCTGTAAAAGTAAATGATTGAAGGTTAAAAGAGCAATTGCATTATATTAAGAGTAGTAGTAAGACATACTGTATTGGTTACACTTGTGGGCTCTGGGGCCTAACCATCCAAATTTGTATTTGTATTATACTACTCATTAGCTGAATGATCTTGGGCAAGTTACTTAATCCCCCTGACTCAGTTTCCTCACATGTAAAATGGGGATAATAAACCTTGCCTCACGGGGTTTTATTGAATATTAAGTGAGTTAATATAATTAGAACAGTGCCTGGTACTTGATAAATGTTACTATTAATAGTACCAGATTTTCTGTGCATTTGTATTTGAACTATCGAAGGCTAGGACTCAAATACCAAGTAGGCTAAATTTCCTGAACAAATTTCACTTTGACATTTTTAGTCCTCTGCCATTTGTTGGGATACTGAACTAAGAAATAGTACACAGCAAGTTAGAAATATAAATATA